>WBNM01026938.1:0-24055 GCA_013399055.1 Ramphastos sulfuratus
CTGGAGCTGTGCTTGGCATTGTCAAGCAACTCTAAGTTAGAAACAGAGGTAATTATCAATTGGCATAACTTCTCCAGCAACAGAATCATTCATCTGACACATGAAACCTTGAAACAGCAATTAGATTCACCCCACCTGCTACCTCATTTAAGGAAATACCTAATTCAGGAGTTTTATAGTAAGTACAGAGGACTAATCATCTTCAAGGGACTACTGGAGCATTAGAAAGCCTGAATCACTGAATTCTTTTTTTCTTTATTTATCATAAATTCCCAAATTGGGAACCTTAGGTGCTTAAAAGTCAGTGAGGTAAATCAAGGTTTCACTCTCCCAAGGTAACTTTCAGAAGAAATCAAATAAAGTTAAGAATAAATTAAATGCAAACAAGAGGGAAATGGGGAAGCAGATGGGTTTGAAGGGAAATCAGACAGAAAGGGAGAAGAAATAAATCTTCAAAAAACAAGCAGACACTACCACATCACAAAACTTGTCTGAGGGAAAATGATATGGATGATTGCTTTGGAGAGCCAGTGGAAATGGAACAGAATGGTATTCAGTGAATACAATCATGGACATTTAGGTAAATAAGTACCCATTTAATAAAAAGCAGTAGAGATTATTACTTTTCTGCAGAAATGTGAAAATCAATTTTTGCTCTCTTTGCACTAAAGGTAACCTATAAGATGTTGATTGATTTCAGTGGGAGTGAGTAATAATGAAGTAAATGGCTGCTCATTTTAAATAAAATTGTGAAAGAAAACAAAAACACAACTCCTGAAGAAGTTAAAAGGTCAGAAAAGTTATCTTTTAGGGTCTCCAGCAGCAAATACAGCCTGGGGATTAGAATCACAGAATGGTAAGGTTGGAAGGGACCTCAAGGATCATCCAGTTCCAACCCCCTGCCATAGGCAGGGACACCTCCCACTAGTACAGGTCACTCAAGGCCTTCTCCAGCCTGGCCTTGAACACCTCCAGGGAGGTTGTGGAGCACAGAAGACCTCCAGGGAGTTTGTGGAGCACAGAATCACCCAACGTGATCAAAGATCACGTTGGGTGATTCTGTGCTCCACAACCTCCCTGGGCAACCTGTGCCAGTGTCTCACCAATGATTAGGGGAGGAAAAAAAAAGGGGACTTGTTAAAAAAAAAAATAAAAAGAAATGTAAACAAATCAAATATAGTCTTGCAAAACTGTCACTGATGCTGAGCTTCTACACAGTAACAAGGTTGATGTTATTTTTACCCCATAAAGATGGGTGAAAAATGTAAGTAGGATCTATTTAGGGTGTATTCACAGATGGTCTGCATATCAGTTTCTTTAGAAGAAATTTGAAAGCCTGAAGCTAACAATTCCTCCAACATTGATGTTCTGTCACTGGAGGGGTGGTCTGTCAAAAGAGAAATGACACAGTCAGTTCTCACCCACTACAAGAGGTAGTGGGGATTAAGCAGAGAACCAAATCTAATGGAGATGACATTACATTATGATATTTTCAATCACTCTCTTCCTGTGTTTCAAATTTCTCCATGGACAGAGGGTTCTAATATGCCAGCAAAGCTGCAAACAAGATTTTTCTCAGCTGCAGTTTCAGAAATATGCTGTGTCGTGCAAAAAAAAAAAAAAACCAAACCCAAACAGGTAGAAAACTACATCCATAAAAAGAAAAAGTTTTAGCTGTGGAGTGTAGCAAATCAAAAATTACACTGTCCAAATAGTGCAGTGTTAATGTGTGCATTCTGTCCAGGCACATTCTTATTAGTGCATGACAAAACACAACAAATATAAATAATTTAGTCAATATTAACTACTTCTAGCAAAGTTAGAGCAATGTTAATACCAGGGTGTCCTGTGCAAAGAGTGCTAAGTGCTTACTCAACAAAGGATAAGTTTCCACAGATGCAGCCCTAAGCATGGGGAGTCTGGTGCAATGAATTGGATCAAGCATTCCTGGCAGACTGGTGGAGGCACAAACAAGCAAGCAGTTGGTTATGCTAACATTCTTTCTATAGTGTGACTGTTTTGTCTGCCTCTTTATATCTGGCTGAGAAATGCTCAGATCACAGCAATGACTGATCAGGAATATCTGTCTTCTGTAAGCAGAAAAGGACTTCATTTGACATTAAGATTCAACCTCCTGGTCTGCACCAAGCCACAATTGCAGTCTGTTATTACAGTGTCTGCTTGCAGCCCAGAAGGCCAACTCCATCCTGGGCTGCATCAAAACAAGCATGGACAGAGATGGAGAGAGATGATTCTGCCATGCTGCTCTCCTAATGGCTGGAGAGCAGCCCTGAGGAACAGGCCCTGGGGGGCTGGGGTGATGAAAAGCTCAAGATGAGGCTGCAGTGTGAGTGCAGCCCAGACAGCAACTGTGTGCTGGGCTGCAGCAAGAGCAGTGTGGGCAGCAGGGCAAGGGAGGGGATTGTGCCCCTTTGCTCTGCTCTCCTCAGACCCCAGCTGCAGTCCTGTGTGCAGTTCTGGAGCCCCCAGCACAGGAAGGACATGGAACTCTTGGAGCCAGTCCAGAGGAGGCCACCAAGATGCTGAGGGCTGCAGCAGCTCTGCTGTGAGGACAGGCTGAGAGAGTTGGGGGTCTGCAGCCTGGAGAAGAGAAGGCTCCAGGGAGACCTAATAGCAGCTTGGCAGGACCTGAGAGGGCTACAAGAAGGCTGCAGAGGGACTGTTTGCAAAGCCCTGCAGTGACAGGACAAGGGGCAATGGCTTCAAACTACAGAAGAGCAGATTTAGATTGGATGTTAGAAAAAAGTTCTTTACCATGAGAGTGGTAGAGCATTGGGAGAGGTTGCCCAGGCAGGTAGTTGAGGCCTCATCCCTGGAGGTATTCAAGGTGAGGCTCAACAGGGCTGTGGACAACCTGATCTAGCAGAGGATGTCCCTGCTGAGTGCAGTGGGTTTGCCTAGATGACCTCTGGATGTGTCTTCCAGCACAAACAATTCTATGATTCAGTGATGCCCAGTGACAGGGCAAGGGGCAATGGGTGGAAGTTGAGGCATAGGAGGTTCTATGTCAACCTAAGGAAGAATTTTTTCCCTGTGAGGGTGAGAGAGCACTGGCACAGGCTGCTCAGGCAGGTTGTGGAGTCTCCTTCTCTGGAGATATTCAAGAACCATCTGGATGCATTCCTGTGTGATCTGGTATAGGTGATCCTGCTCTGGCAGGGGGGGCTGGATCAGATGATCTTTTGAGGTCCCTTCCAGCCCCTGACATTCTAGGATTCTATGATTTCACTACATGAAATACAAATGCCTGCATTTTTCCTTCTCTGATGGCATAAGTGACATGCCAAGGTGGTGAGGACAATGCTGATTTTGTCCTCCCCATAATGATGAGTGTAAAATGCCAATCAGGCTGCTCATATCCTGTTATCTATCATCATCAACTACAGACCTAGGATTTAAACCCACCCTCAGCAATGGCAAAGGAAGCAATCCCTTTCATGACTGTGGATCTTTTAACCTCTGTGTGCTCTTGTATTTCCCATAAGTAAGACAAACCTGACATCATTGCTTCTTTGTCTCCTTCCTGCTTTTTAAAGAACATTGGCAAGGGTTATGTACCAAAAGAATAACCTCCATGGAACAATCTTTTTGGAGATCAGACCTATATTTAAAATAAATGATATCTATACTGTCATTTCCATGTACTGTGACTGTATCATGGTCAGGTGTATTTAGGTGACAGATGTTTGTACAAATTTCCCTAAGTGAACTAAATCATGCTAGATTTTGTAGAGTGATACAACTTACACTGAAGGAGAGCAGGCTGTGATGGAGGAATCTAATTCATTTTAGTCTCCACACTGCCACAGACCTGGAGATAACCTCCTTACAGCTGCAGTGGGTATGAGCCTAAAGAGATCAGTTACACTAAGCAAGGCACCATGGGCTCGGTACCTGCAATGCTTCTTCACTGATGAAAAAAAACCAAAAAGAGATCAAAAGTCAAGGAGCCATGAAAGATTCTATTATATGGTATGCACTCCATCTTCAAAGCTTTGCTTTATCTGGGAGAAAACTGTAAGACAAGAGAGTTGTTCTACCTGATCTTTTCCTTAGATGTTTTGGGGAAGCTGTCTTTGGACCGCCAGCTTCAAGTTTTTATTCTCTTACTTTGACAGGTCTTAACCAATGCTTCTCATGGTGGTTTTCCCTCAGAATCCCATTTAGGCAGTCTTAAACTTGATCTCTGAAAATCCTCTGCTAGTTTTCCAGCTCATAGCTTGATTTTGTACTCATTGCTTCTCTCTGTTCAGGCTAGGTGATGAAATATTTACTTTTAGGATATCCATTGAAATATAAACCCGTGGAGTTCAGGCCATGCATTCCCTCCAGCCCAGCACAATACTGGCTCTACCTTCTCACCTTTCGTTCCTAATGCTGTGAGCCTGACTCTGCCATTCATAGTAGGGAGTAATCCAAAGAAGAATCACAGAGAGAAGAAGTGAAAAGGACAAGAAGAATAGTTTATGCAGCAAACTTTATCCNAGAATTAGGTACCTTCCAGTCACTGGACTTTGTAGTGAGCAAACAGGGATTTCAATTCTTACATTTGTGGCTGAAAGTCAACATTTCAAGCACTGCAGAGAGTTTTCTTAGCTGAGCATCACCAATGTGAGAGCTTTTACTTCTTTGTAAAATGCCTTTTAAAAGAAAAAAAAAACAGAAAAATAAATTATTGTCTTACCAGCTACAGAATTCTGTGTCTGAAACTTGGAAACTTTACAAACATCTATGGGAAGGACACTACAGCAAGTAAAGCTGAACATCTTTGATCTAGCTGCTAAGTTCAAAAGCTGCAGGAATCTGGCAGTGAATTTAGTGGTTGTAAAGTATTAGAAGGAAGCAAAAGCAAATCTGTCCTTCTCATGAATATGAATAGGAAAAGCAATTTACCTTCACAATCAAAATACATTGGGTAGGGATTTTTTCCTTTATCAAGGCTTACATCATTTAAGGTCTTTTCCTAGGGTTATTTTTAAATAGGATCTGCTTGAAGGCAATGTCCTCAGTCTCTGGTTGGGAAATATGCTTCATTTAAGTCCACATAAATCTGTACTGCTGATTAAAAAGCAAGTGCTGATGGGCTTCACAGGGAGTCTCATCCATCTTGCCTTAGCTAAGAACTTGATAGAGAAAATGGTGGTGGGAGGAGGGGAGGGATGGTGAAGAGTGTTCCACGAAACACTGAACAGCAAAAAACAACAAATCATTAATTCGCTGCACTAAAAGTTCTATCGGTGTGGGGAAATGCCTCTGAAAAGAGAATATCAAAGTGTTTGGTGATTGCACATCCTGGGAATTCAAATGAACTTTGTCACCACTGCCAGCTTCACAAAAGAATGAAGTCTCCAGCAAGGCACAGATGGTAATTCTGAATGAACAGATGATTATGCCAAGAGAGTATTATGCTTGGAAACACATTTTATTGATACATGAGTAACACTGCTAGAAGGATAGCTACAGAAGTGAGGATCTAGCTCTTCAAGGGACACCTGAACACAGTAAGAAATTAGGCAGTGGCTAAAGGTTATTTAGTGTATTCTTCAGTCTTACTTACTGGGGATTAATTGGAAAACTGTCCAGAATCCTGAAGATATGATATGACTCTGCTCTCCTCAAACCCCACCTGGAATCTTGTGTACAGTTCTGGAGCCCCCAGCACAGGACGGACATGGAAATGTTGGAGCCAGTCCAGAGGAGGCCACAAAGATGCTCAGAGGGCTNGATGATCCTTGAGGTCCCTTCCAACCTTACCATTCTATGATTATACGATATAATAATTAATGAGAGCCACAAGAAGATGTATGAACAACAACACAGGAATCTGTATTTACCTCACCTGAAATGAGATTTCCAATGGGGGGCCAAATTCTGCACTGGTTCTGAGTATAAATTCATTACAGCAAAGTAAAAAACTTTTGCTTACTGATGTTTACAGACTCACAAGCCCAAACGTGTCCCTTGTTGTGCTACAAGTGAATGGGTTTACAGAGGTTAAATGTGTTGGCTCAGTTGAGAGAGTCCTTTCTGATTACACCTGTGTCATCCACAGCCAGAGTGGGTTCACTGACTTTAGTGGAAATCCTGTGACCACAAACCAAAGATCTGATGTGACAAGAGGCCAGCAAAAGCCTCACTGCGTTACTGAGTTTGGAAATGTTTATTTCATACTTGATAGGCTATTTCTAAACGAAGGCTGGAAACAGCAAACAGATTTGTATTCCATGTGTGTTTTACATCCAAAGTAGCTCCCTTGAGGTCAGTCAGCTCTTTCTGGTGAATTCAAGGGGGTTTATGGATGGGATGAAATGTTAACACATGAGAGTTTTTTTCTCAGGGGTGAAAGACCTTCAGCAGTACATCTTGCAGGGCCATGTAATAGGTGTCAGCTTCAGCTTTTTCTGTACATTTTCTAGAGCACAGAGGGCAAACCTTGAAGGGCAATGACCCTGCTGAAGTAGAACCATCTCTGTAGCTTGAAAAAAAAAACTATATTCATCACCAATATGACAGCAAAAATAATACATACCCCTCAGTCCACATTTACCATGATTAAAATACATGAGAGATACTCAAAGTGAGGCTTGACAGGGCTCTGGGCAACCTGATCTAGTTGAGGATGCCCCTGCCTGCTGCAGAGGAGGTTGGACAGGATCAGCTCTGGAGGTCCCTTCCCAACCCAGGCCATCCTATGATTCTATGATTACTTAAACTATTTGAAAATGACTCATGTTTGGTTACAAAATTACAGAATCATGGAATGGTAAGGTTGGAAGGGACCTCAAAGATCATCCACTTCCAACCCCCTGCCATAGGCAGGGACACCTCCCACTAGAACAGGTCACTCAAGGCCTCATCCAGCCTGGCCTTGAACACCTCCAGGGAGGGAGCAGCCACAACCTCCCTGGGCAACCTGTGCCAGTGTCTCACCACCCTCACTGTAAAGAACTTCCTACTAACCTCCAGTCTAAATCTCCTCTCTGCCAGTTTAAACCCATATTTGTGGAATTAGGAATAACTAAATTTGTGGAATTAGGAATAACTAAAGGATTTGGATTACACTAGGGTAATTTAAAAAAAAAAGGGAAATGTATCATTCTAGATTTCTTATTCACCTTGAGTCAAATGCAAATTTAAGTAGGGGAAAAATTAGAGAGAAAATAAGAAATTATAGGAATCCCTCCCCCCACACACCTTTCTGCTGCAGTAGTTGAGGTTTTAATGTTGTGAAATGGAATCCATGGGTCAAACTCCACCTCCATTTTACATTAGTGCAAGTTGATTTCAATGCCAATAATGTCATATTAATGCAAAGCAGTGAGGCATCATCTACCAACCCATTTCTGTGTGTGAGATGAATAGATTAGCTTCTCAGCAGATGGCTGTGGATTCTTCCAGACAGAGCATGTCTCGGGCTTTCAAGAACCATTTATCAAAAACCCCAAATTGTCTTCAGTTCTGCAGAGATCACACCAGGGGAGAAAGTGCTAAATGGTTTAAAGATGAGGCAATTGTACTGCAAGCCATTGTCATCTCCAAGAGCAGCAGCCACTGGCCTGTGCATCACATCAACTTGAACTTAGAATCGCAGAATCATGAGGCCTTGAGTGACCTCTTCTAGTGGGAGGTGTCCCTGCCTATGGCAGGGGGTTGGAACTGGATCAGCTTTGAGGTCCCTTCCAACCTAAACCATTCTATGATTCTATGATTCATGATCCCTTTCCAGTGAGCAATGCCAATGTGCAGACCTAAACTCAAAAGGCTTCCCAGCAGCCCAGTGATGCAGACAAATTTACCTAGTGGGCTACATTTCTCCTACTCATGCAGGATGAAGGCACTTTGGGAGGTGAGTGTTGAAATTCAGGGAAGGACTATTAATATTCTTACCATGGATTTTTATGGAATCAGAAGAGGTTTTCTGAGTGGCTGATATCATGTTGTATATTAATTTGTAGAGACCTCATAGCAGACACAGTATGTGGGGAATGTACAATAAGCCATTAGAAAAATTGAAGTCTGTAAATTCTTGGCAATGGCCATGGGGTTTTTTTTGCTGTCATTTAGGGGACAGTAGATAGCTGCCACAGTACAAAGTGAAATGTCAGAGTGTTTTAATCAATATGTTATACATATAGAAGAGGTATGCAAAGGGTGGAACAGCAAAAAAAAAATCACAGAATCACAGAATGTAAGGGTTTGGAAGGGAGCTCCAGAGATCATCGAGTCCAGCTCCCATTCCAAAGCAGGACCACCCAGGGCAAGCTGCACAGGAGCACATCCAGGTGGGTTTGGAAAGTCTGCAGAGGAGACTCCACAACCTCCCTGGGCAGTCTGTTCCAGGTCCAGCACTCTAAAGTGTCTTCTCATGCTGAGATGGAGCCTCCTGCAATCTCTCTTATCCCCACTGTTCCTTGTCCTATCACTGGGCGCCACCAAAGAGAGACTGGCACCTTCATTGTGACACCCACCTATTAGATGTTTAAAGACACTGATTAGATCCCTTCTAATCTGATTAGATCCCTGGAAGAGGGGACATTTAAACTGGATGTTAGGAAGAAGTTCTTTCCAGTGAGAGTGCTGAGACACTGGCACAGATTGCCCAGGGAGGTCTTCTGTGCTCCACAACCTCCCTGGAGGTGTTCAAGGCCAGGTTGGATGAGGCCTTGAGTGACCTGTTCTAGTGGGAGGTGTCCCTGCCTATGGCAGGGGATTGGAACTGGATGATCCTTGAGGTCCCTTCCAACCTTACCATTCTATGATTCTATGGTTCTCAGCCTTCTCAAGACGAAACAGCCTCAGTTCTTTCAGTCTTTCTTCACAAGAGAGATGTTCAAGTCCCCCAATCACCTTCATAGCTCTCCTTTGGACTCTCTCCAAATAAATGTGACTGGAGGCAAGAGGCAAAGCCATACCCTCAGACCAAGCACTAGTTACTCCTCAGTGTTACTAAGCTCACGTGCTACAGACAGACTGCACTGCTCACAAGAGTGTCAGACAGCCAGGAAGCCTTCTAAGATCAAGGTCTGCCCTCTTCAGGAAACCCTGTGAGTCTAATGGGGCTGGGTATATTTGGATGGAATTGGAGTTAATCAGAGTAATGCTCTACAAATTAATTCCTTAGGAAGTTAACACATCAGTTCAAATTATGTGAGACCCAATCTAACACTTACTTTTTGTTTTTCTCTCCCATTTTTCCTACTTGTCTACTTCCAACCTCCTATCAAGAAAACAGATTGATTTTTTTAAATGCTGGTCTCTATAACCAAACAATATTAAAAAATAATACCTGGTCAAAAGGCTTAAAGTAAAACCATCACTTTCTGATTTCTCCTGGAGCAATAAAAGAGTGTAGTAAATATTGACTTAAAGCAAAACACTTTCAGAATTCAAATGCATAAGCTTAAATTTCTGTATGTGGAGAGAATGAAGCTGTGGTTGGCATTAGAATAAGAGTGTTGGTGTCCTCCCCCTAAAGTGGGGGAAGTATAGAATCATAGAATCATAGAATGGTAAGGTTGGAAGGGACCTCAAGGATCATCCAGTTCCAACCCNGGCAGGAGATTACAGTCTTCTCTTTGTTGCTTTCATGTTCCAGTTGTCAAATAAACCACTTTATTTTGGCTGAGATGATCTAATTTTCTTCTGTGGTCAGTATTTGTTACACTGAGGTATAATCAGTAGTAGATGAGCAGTTTTCCTTAATGACAGCTATGATCAAATTGGTGCATTAAAGTTAGATGTTTGGGGGGAAAATCTGACAAAACTGAAGCTCTGAAGCCATTGATTGCTGTTTGTGATCAGAAGTAGTAACTAGCAAGATCAGACTTAGCAGTTCTGTGAACTCATGACAGATCTGTACTGAGACACTGTGGCTGGCTCTAGGGCATTCTCACTAATTAGCCTGAGGAGGCTTCTAGCATTCTTTTAGCTATTATTGAAGATGAGAGGCATTAATCACTGAGCCAGATGACCCATTCTTGTTAAAGAGGTATGAATGACTAATGCACATTCCCAAATAGAAGAGACAAAGAAAGATGACACAATAACCATCTAAAGATGAAATAGTAAAATGATATTTGGATGTCAAGCAGGTGAGAAATACTCAAATACTTCCAGGTTGAATGTTTAAAGTAACTTTGAATAATGACTTGACCTCTCATGATGTTTCAGTGAACATGAAAGAACTAGAGGTGAGATCTTGATGTCTTGAAGTCAACATTTTAATCCATTTTGTGCCAGATTCTAAACAGTGATCATTAGTTATTAGCAGTGCTGTTCATCTTTCCTCTGAATATTGCAGACACCTGCATTTGCTGGCAAATAAAGACACTGTCTGACTAATGTGAAGCTTACCACATTGGATTAAGCCATTTGCTTGAACTAATGAAAATACTGCTCAGAGGAACTGTAAAAGGTCACCAAATCCATTTTTGTACTCACTGGTCCCTTTATTCTAGTGCCTTGCCTATGGTATTTGCCCAGTCCACTCAACTACTCACTGATTTTACCATTTTATACTGCTCATATGAACTAACAAAACTGAAAGAGGCAATAAATAGGTCTCCCAGTCTTTTAATTTGGCTGCTCCCTTCCTGGAGGTGTTCAAGGCCAGGTTGGAGGAGGCCTTGAGTGACCTGTACTAGTGGGAGGTGTCCCTGCCTATGGCAGGGGGTTGGAACTGGATGATCCTTGAGGTCCCTTCCAACCTTACCATTCTATGATCCTATGTAGTTATAATTAAACTTAACAATAGGCGAATATATGAGGTTGGGATTAATTAAATTTAAATCAGTTAAATAATTGAGAGAAATATTTTGAGAAAACATTTTCAGACTTCTGAGTGCTCAGCTTGAGGCACTGATCTAAGGTGCTTGTTAGGTAGCAGTGCAGTAGCATTTTGACAGCCTGAACATCAGCTAACATAAAAATTCAAACTAAAAAAAGAATTTTAAAATTTTCATTCTCCTTTCTCCTTTCTGCTTTTTATTATTAAAAACATTAAAAATCCTCAAAACAAAAACCCACCAAAAGAGAATCAAAATCAAAACCAACACCCAAAACCAACCAAAAAACCACCAAGCCACCAAACACCAGCAGAAAGCCAAAAGCCATCAAATGCTGCAGTACAACATGTATGAGTTACATAAGGAATGGATGGGAACAGCAGAAGATTCAAAGCAAGCCAGAAGGGCAGATGTGAAGAGCTCTGAAAAATGATTTAATTAAATGCATTTCTAAAGTGAGCAGATGATACATTCAAGACAAACTTGCAACAGGCTCACAAAAACAAATAATGGATATAGAACATTCTAGTTAGGATCACCAGAATCTAAGAAAAAGAAATGTGTGTTTTCAGGAGGGTTTAGCCAACAAAAAGTTACTCTGCTTTTGAAGAAAGCTGTTTCAAAAGACTCTGTCACCCTAAATCTACAGTGCAGAATCATAGAATCATAGAATGGGAAGGTTAGAAGGGAACTCAAGGATCATCCAGTTCCAACCCCCTGCCATAGGCAGGAACACCTCCCACTAGTACAGGTCACTCAAGGCCTCATCCAACCTGGCCTTGAACACCTCCAGGGAGGTTGTGGAGCACAGAAGACCTCTAGGGAGGTTGTGGAGCACAGAAGCACCCAACGTGATCAAANCACGTTGGGTGCTTCTGTGCTCCACAACCTCCCTGGGCAACCTGTGCCAGTGTCTCACCAGGCATGATAGACAATGAATGTGCCACACTTAGAAGGAGGTATCACAAACAGTAAGCAAAGTCTAAATGGAGCTTTATAAGCCAAGTCTAAATGGAGTTTTATGCACGTTCAGAAATCCCTTGCTATGCCAGAACGTTGTTAAGGAAGCTCAGCTGCTAGGGCAGCACAATTCCATTCAGTGTAAGGCAAGGTAAGTTAGACAAATACAAGAGTAACAGAGGAAGGTGGTGAAAGCTGCATCCCTGGATGTTTTCAAGGCCAGGCTGGATGTGGCTGTGGGCAACTTGATCCAGTGGAAGGTGTCGCTGCCCATGGCACGGGGTTTGAAACTAGTTGATCCTTGAGGTCCCTTCCAACCCTGACAATTCTGTGATTCTGTAACTCAGAATAGCTGAAAATTCCTAGCTGATTAAACAGGTGTAATTGAAGAAAGGTATCTGTAGAACCACTCCTACAGTGCAGACTATTTCCCTGTTGGTGTACTCCAGCATCTGACTGCAGATAGGTAATAACAACTGCAGAGTGCTTTCGGTTTGGCACTGAAGGCTGCCATTTCAGAAAGCATTTGGGAATAACCTTTTCTCACTTTGATCCTTCTGAATCCTTTCTATCTTTTTTCTATTTGATCTGCCTCAGCCTGATATTTTTTTTTTCTTATAAGTGCTTAGGAACACATAAAGAGATGAATCAGTCACGGAGAAAACTTCCACACAATACTCAGTAGGTAACTATGCCAGTTTCATAATACTTGTCAGTGGAGGTGACCTTTTCCAGCCTATCCAAATGTAAAATGGTGAGGTGCCTGCTAATGAAAGAAGGCCAAACAAATTTATGGCTCAGCAACAGACCCATCCTCAGCAAAACTGCCAGTCAGTTTTATGCCTTGAGTAATTTCAGTGGTGATATATCAACAGTATCATTAGCACAACTGTTAGCATGAGACATTAACACTGTTCTAAATGTTTTGCTACCTGAATATGGTTTCAGTCTTATGGAGGTCAATAAGCTGTCACTCACTTGCATGTGAGCTGATTCAGGTTGTTGAAGAAGCATGAGTAAGCTCTTTGAATTCGATTCATCTCATCTGGCTTCAGAAATCTAAAAGGTAAGTATCATTCCTCAGCCACTTGTCTGTGTTGCCATCACAATGAATGGCTGGATGCAGCTCCAGAGTGTGCTTCAGTTCATTCCCAACTTAGTGTCTATGCCAGGTGGGAGTTGTCACTCACTTTTCTATCTCTGACTACAGCAAAGCCTCAATGGCTCCCTTGACTTGCTGCCTAAGTTCTAGATGACTAAAGGTGTCTGATTTCTGTGGAATACAAATCCAAACCCAACAGCATCACAGCCATGCCATTGTAATAGTACTTTTCTTCAGACAGCAGAAGAGGTAGAAGCTTTCATGTTCTCTTTGGCATAGTCAGGAGATTAACAGGAACAAGATGATGTGGCAGAGAGGAAAAGCCAGTATTAGAAAAGCAACCAATAGTAAGACTAATGTTATGGAGCTGTTGGTTTATTTACTTACTAAAGTGAAAATCATCATCTGTTTCTTGACTGCTACTGGTAGCACTTACTTAAAATAGTATTTGTGCTGATACATAGAGTAGAGAGCTACCCCAGTATGTCTCACAGCCATTACACTCAGTAAAGCTCTGTAATACAAGAGGAGGTTAGTAACAGCTTAAGTTAGTAACATTACATTGATGGTTTATCCCTAATTAACAAGTGAAAGGCTGCCAAACTCTATGGACGGATCACAGAATCATAGAATGGTAAGATTGGAAGGGACATCAAAGCTCATCCAGTTCCAACCCCCTGCCATAGGCAGGGACACCTCCCACTAGAACAGGTCACTCAAGGCCTCATCCAACCTGGCCTTGAACACCTCCAGGCAGGGAGCAGCCACAACCTCCCTGGGCAACCTGTGCCAGTGTCTCACCACCCTCACTGTAAAGAACTTCTTCCCAACATGTAGTCTAAATCTCCCCTCTTACAGTTTGAACCCACTACTCCTCCTTCTGTCATTGCAAGACCTTGTCAGTAGTCCCTCCCCAGCCTTCCTGTAGTCCCCTTCAGATCCTGGAAGGCTACTCTAAGGTGTCCTGGAAGCCTTCTCTTCTGCAGGCTGCAGAGCCCCAACTCTCTCAGCCTGTCAACAGGCTTGAATGGAGTCAACACCAAATGGATCTCTCCATTTCCTGCCACTTAATTAGCAGCTAGAGCTAGCATAATGCATTTCCTTGCAACTCCAGCCATAGTAAAGACCAAAGGAAAAGAGAAGGAAAGCTTTAAAAAATGGGTATTAGGGGTTTGCTTGGAATAGAAAAGCTCACCAATGTGTCTGCCAAATAAATGCCAAAGTGCTGTCATCGAGAGGTGATGCATGAAGGAATTCTGTTGGAGATGTGTAGATTCAAGTATAAATCTTCAAAACATCATTATTAATGTTTTATATGTCCTTGAGCCAAGTCTTTCCTTATCCCTGACATGAAGGTCAATTAAAGCACATGATCAAGGGGCAGTGGGAAAGGGAGTGGTTCAGCATGGAGCTATGAGATGTAGCATCAGATTATCTGCTTTGCTTTTGGACAAAAGTGGACATTTAGTGGTGTCCTCAATCTGATGCAGCAAGTAAACCACATGAGACAGGAAGAAATTAGCCACATGGCAGAGAAAAATAATTAACATATTTCCTTCAACACAGGTGTTTTTAACCTGTAAAATGTATGGTCTCTCTTTCCACTCCAAGCTCCCCCAGCAGTGTTAATATGATGATACTTTAAAACCCCTGTATTTCTCCTCTGAGCAGACATCTCTTTTTAATGTAGATTCATATTAAAAATGTAGCTTCACATTAAAAAAAATATTAATGTAGCTTCATATTAAAAAAATTCCTTACAGCCTCTGCTCAATGTTCTAAAATTTGATCTATAAATCTTTATTATCTATAAATCTATTAGCTATAAATCTTTATTATTTCAGAGACCTGGACAGGCTGCAGAGGTGTGCCCAGGCCAACCTCATGACATTCAACAAGGCCAAGTGTAAGGTCCTGCACCTGGGTAGGCACAATCCCAAGCACAACTCCAGGCTGGGTGGGGAATGGCTGAGAGCAGCCCTGAGGAACAGGCCCTGGGGGTCTGGGGTGATGAAAAGCTCAAGATGAGGCTGCAGTGTGAGTGCAGCCCAGACAGCAACTGTGTGCTGGGCTGCAGCAAGAGCAGTGTGGGCAGCAGGGCAAGGGAGGGGATTCTGCCCCTTTGCTCTGCTCTCCTCAGACCCCACCTGCAGTCCTGTGTGCAGTTCTGGAGCCCCCAGCACAGGAAGGACATTGAACTGTTGGAGCGGGTCCAGAGGAGGCCACGAAGATGCTGAGAGGGCTGCAGCAGCTCTGCTGTGAGGACAGGCTGAGAGAGTTGGGGCTCTGCAGCCTGGAGAAGAGAAGGCTTCCAGGAGACCTTAGAGTAGCCTTCCAGGATCTGAAGGGGGCTACAGGAAGGCTGGGGAGGGACTATTGACAAGGTCTTGCAATGACAGGACAAGGGGCAATGGGTTTGAACGGGCAGAGGGGAGATTGAAAGTGGATGTTAGGAGGAAGTTGTTTGCAGTGAGGGTGGTGAGACACTGGCACAGGTTGCCCAGGGAGGTTGTGGCTGCTCCCGACCTGGAGGTGTTCAAGGCCAGGTTGGATGAGGCCTTGAGTGACCTGTGCTAGTGGGAGGTGTCCCTGCCTATGGCAGGGGGTTGGAACTAGATGATCCTTGAGGTCCCTTCCAACCTTACCATTCTATGATTCTATGATTCTATGAGGCAGATGAGTCTTTATACACAGTAGTAAGATTTTATTTCAACCCAGAACAGGGATCCAACACAGCAGTGAATAAGGAGAGAGGCTCTCAGTCCTCTTGGCATCATCCTAATCCTTCACACAGCCTTTTTATGTAGCCTCTTCTGGTGCTCCCCACAATGCCAAAGTGTGCTTATTCCTGCAAGACCTGCCAACAATTTCCTAAATGGGAATTCCTTTTACAGGGGCAGAAAATATCCTGAGCCTTCAATAGCTTGGAAAATAGCTGTTTAAAATGAGAATTAATACAATTTTAAAGGAATACACTTCGAAAAACAGGGGGAAATAAATTTTGTCTCCATAATAAAAACCAAGCCCAAACAATCCAACAACAAAACCTCTTTCTTTGTTACCATCGATTTTAATTAGGCTACATGTAAAATATTTCTTTTCCTCTTTTTAATAGTCTTGAACTATGCAATTGCAGCTTTAATTAGGATAACCTTTCATCTGTTTACATTCTGCCAGTGACATTTGAAGATTGGCCTTCAGTGAGAGCGTTGGGTGATGTGTACACGGAGGCTTTGCAAACTTCTTCTGGACAAGCTGCCAGCAAACTGTTACCCTACTAAATGCCAATAAGCTAGACAGCAATTGTCAGCTCACATCATTTCTAAAAGCCTGCTCTCTCTGTAGATTAGATCAAGAGTCAGATGCACACTGAAAAAAAAGCAGCACTAGATTTGGATTGTGTATTAAGCATTTTTATCCCTTGGGACTTGAGTGAAGGAGGTTGTGCTTGGAAGACTCTTAGCTCACTGTTGCACAGTTCTAAAAATTTAGAATAAATCATAGAACCTAGCCCTAGCCAATCAACCAGACCATGGCACTGAGTGCCCCATCCAGGCTTTTCTTGAACACCTCCAGGTCCAGTGACTCCACCACCTCCCTGGGCAGCCCATTCCAATGCCAATCACTCTCTCTGTGGAGAACTTCTATGCATTTATAAGATCTCCCCTCAGTTTTTTTTTTCTTTTCCAGGCTAAAGAAGCCCAGGTCTCTCAGCCTCTCCTTATAAAAGAGATAAGTTCCCTCATGACCTTTGCAGCCCTTTGTTGGACTCTCTCCAGTACTTCCCCACCCCTCAGCATGAGTGGTTGGTGCAGCAATCGTTCCTAGAAGAATTAGAAAGGTAAATATATGGAGCTTACCATTCACATACCATGACAGATTAAAAACAGCAGTTAAAACAAGAAGCATATCAGCAGTGCATGGACTAATTAATTCCTCACCACTACACCTCACCATGTGGTGAGTCAACAGGAAACTCGTTCTGAGCTACAGCCATTTCCCCTGAGGACAGTAAGACAGTAGAACATTGCTCTGTGTTGGGCTTGAGCACAGGATGCAAATATATGTGCAGTTTCTGCTGGTATTTAGCTCTTGAATACCTTCTTCAGTGCATACTCTAAAACAGTCTGGAACAAATTACTTCAAAGGAGCAGAAGCCCACAAACACATTCTGACAACAACCTGAACTGAGACTCTAAACCCTATATATACCATCTTACATCTTTGGCTCTATGCTCAAAATCATGTTGTTCAAAATAGGCACAGAGTGGCAGTTCCCAGTGTTAGGATGAGGCTTAGGGGTTAGGGTTAGTCTTAGGGTTAGGGTCATGGGTAGGGTTAGGGCTGGATTAGTGTTAGGGTTTGGATTAGGATTAGGGTTACTGTTAAGATTAGCATTTGGGTTAAGGGTTAGGTTTAGGGTTAAGGTTAGGGTTAGGTTTCCCTGTGTTTAAAACATACCCAGGCACAAACCAAGCTGTCCTTAGGCTCTCCAGTGTGCTATACCATGAGCAAACCTGTCAGTACTTACTGCCCTCTGTCTGTCTCCTATAAAGATTTCCTTCTTCACCATTGACAGTCATCTCCTGCCACATCTGTTTCTCCATTCTCTTCCCCTAGCTGTGAATGGGGTCTCTCACAGCTTTGTCTCTGCTCCACAGAAGAAAGCTTCTTGTTTCCCACAAACTCCACCCAAATCCCAGTGGTGACCTTACCCAGTATTCTGCTGATTAGAAGAAAACAGCCTTGTGCCTCCTTAGCTCTGCTTCTCTGGCCTCTTCCCTTTGGAAAGCCTTCACCCCTCAGTCTGACACACACAGCATTGAGGTGGGGAGTGCTCAGCAGCCCCAAGGGCACACTGCAGCTCTGCAGAGCCTCTCCAGAACTTTCAGTTCTCTGTCTTCCTAAAAACTGTTTATTCACACATTGTCCTTCTTTGTCTTCCAGGCTGTCTGTGGGGCTAAGAACCCACGAATATTGCTCTTTTGTTGCAGACTTGCTTTGAAGATACTGGAACTGCAATCTGATTTCAGAACTCTGACTTCCTGCCAAAAGCTCCACCTTTGTCCTCTCCCCCAAAATTCAGAGTTGCTTCAGAGCTGGTAGTTATAAGTTATATTTTTACAGACTTTTCTGTATCCCATTTTAGATCAGGGATTCACAGCCCTTTTTTTTTTTTTTTTTTTTTTTTTTTTGCCAAATATAGGTCTGCTGCCTACACAGCAACAAAACATTTGGAGATGCAATGTGAGAGTCAGTATGGGAAGGTGTTTAAGAAGACTATGAAATTATGACCAAAAATATTCCTAACAAAGCCTGTCCTTGCAACTTGGTGTGTTGGGCTGTCAGACAGCCCACAGTGAAGGTAAATCCTTCATGTATTAGTTTTCATTTCCATCTAAAGACAGTGTAAGTGTAAGAGAAGGAATTCTGAGCTATCAGATAACAGCTGATCTCACACCAGATGTAAGACAGCATCCCTGCACCTCTGATTTAGGTAAAAAGCTAGAGAGCTTCTCTCAGAGGTAAGCACAGAAATGAGTGCACAGTAGGTCTGCAGCATGACCTCTCTGTGGGTTTTGCTGTGATCCTGAATAAAAGCAGAGCACTCTCAGTGTGACAATGTTCACAGAATCAGTCAGGATTGGAAGGCACCACAAGGATCATCCAGTTCCAACCCCCCTGCCATGGGCAGGGACACCTCACACTAGATCAGGCTGTCCAGAGCCTCATCCAGCCTGGCCTTAAACACCTCCAGGGATGGGGCCTCAACCACCTCCCTGGGCAACCCCTTCCAGCCTCTCACCAGTCTCATGCTGAAGAATTTCCTCCTCACGTCCAGGCTGAATCTCCTCACCTCCAGCTTTGCTCCATCCCCCCCAGTCCTGTCACTACCTGATAGCCTAAAAAGTCCCTCCCCAGCTGTTTTGTAGCCTCCTTCAGATACTGAAAGGCCACAAGAAGGTCACCTCAGAGTCTCCTCTTCTCCAGACTGAACAGCCCAAACTCTTTCAGTCTCTCCTCACAGCAGAGCAGCTCCAGCCCTCTGAGGATCCTCATGGCCCTTCTCTGGACACACTCCAGCATCTCCACANCTGAGGGACTCCACTTGTCACTGGCTTGTAGGTTTTGTGTGTGTTTGTGTGTGTGCATGAACCTTCTTCCCAGAAGTTGGCCCCAAAATATTTGCAGTTACTTCTGAAGAACAACCAAACTTCACTCCTTCGGAATTCAGATTTTCTTTCTTCCTTAATTGTAAGAACAGTTTAGGACCTGACTCCAAACATATTGAAAGCAATGGATGGTTTCCAATTAATATCAAAAGGATCTGGGTAAGTACAGAAAAAGCTACTTCAAAATAACTATTGCTATTGTTTCCATGAGTCACTTCAGAAGTAAAATCCTCCCTTAGCCCCCTACCAACATGGAATGACAATTATTTCATACACTGCATGAAAAATGTTGACTGTTTACTGAAGGGTAGAAAAGTCTCTTTTGCACAAGGTCCTCTTCTGTACATCATTTCACCTGTCAGCTCAGAATACATTAGAATGTGGAAGGTAGGTCTATAGTGCTGTTAGAAAGCCAGGAAGAAAAGGGATCAGTGAAATGGCAGAATAATGAATATGAACATTATCTGTACTTAATTTGGCAAGCTTAATACCTTAATTAATAATTTGAATTAATTTCTTCTTCTTCTTCAATGATGTTTCACAGGAAACATTTATTCTGTACCTGCTAAAAGCTGCCACCTACACAACTTTAGCTCAATGAATATTGTGAATGAAAATATTCTGCTCTCTCACAGAGGGTTAGTAACACAGCCTGTTATTAAGGTTGCCTGACACTGTCATAGAATCAGAATCATAGAATGGTAAGGTTGGAAGGGACCTCAAGGATCATCCAGTTCCAACCCCCTGCCATAGGCAGGGACACCTCCCACTAGTACAGGTCACTCAAGGCCTCATCCAACCTGGCCTTGAACACCTCCAGGGAGGTTGTGGAGCACAGAATCACCCAATGTGATCAAAGATCACGTTGGGTGATTCTGTGCTCCACAACCTCCCTGGGCAACCTGTGCCAGTGTCTCACCACCCTCACTGCAAACAACTTCCTCCTAACATCCACTTTCAATCTCCCCTCTGCCACTTCAAACCCATTCCCCTTGTCCTGCCATTCCCAGACCTTGTCAATAGTCCCTCCCCAGCCTTCCTGGAGCCCCCTTCAGATCCTGCAAGGCCACTCCAAGGTCTCCTGGAAGCCTTCTCTTCTCCAGGCTGCAGAGCCCCAACTCTCTCAGCCTGTCCTCACAGCAGAGCTGCTGCAGCCCTCTCAGCATCTTGGTGGCCTCCTCTGCACTGGCTCCAACACTTCCATGTCCTTCCTGTGCTGGGGGCTCCAGAACTGCACACAGGACTGCAGCTGGGGTCTGAGGAGAGCAGAGCAAAGGGGCACAATCCCCTCCCTTGCCCTGCTGCCCACACTGCTCTTGCTGCAGCCCAGCACACAGTTGCTGTCTGGGCTGCACTCACACTGCAGCCTCATCTTGAGCTTTTCATCACCCCACACCCCCAGGGCCTGTTCCTCAGGGCTGCTCTCAGCCATTCCCCACCCAGCCTGGAGTTGTGCTTGGGATTGTGCCTACCCAGGTGCAGGACCTTGCACTTGGCCTTGTTGAATGTCCTGAGGTTGGCCTGGGCACAGCTCTGCAGCCTGTCCAGGTCCCTCTGGATGGATCCCTGCCCTCTAGCAAGTCGACTGTGCCACACAGCTTGGTGCCATCTGCACACTTGCTGAGGCTGCACTGATTCCTCTGTCCGTGGCACTGACAAAGATGTTAAAGAGCACTGGTGCCAGCACTGACCCCTGAGGGATGCCTATTCCCTATCTCTTTGTTGACAGAGGAAGGACATTAGACTGGATCTGAGCTATCCCTATCCCTCTGTTGCAGGCACTTGGGACTGTGTCCCCTCATTCTGTTGCTGGTTGCCTGGGAGAAGAGCCCAACCCCACCTGGCTGCAACCTTCTTTCAGTGAGAGCATCTTTATTTACCTCCTTTGGGAGTAAAATTTATTTCTGTCCATGCTTTAATGAAATATTTAATCAGATTTGCATGCAAAGTTGGTGGAGCCATTCTGATATTACTGGTTACATGGTAATTTCTCACACTTGATCCCTGCAATAGGACAAGGAGCAGTGGATGGAAGCTGCAGCACAGGAGGTTCCACCTCAACACAAGAGGGAACTTCTTTACTGTAAGGGTCCCAGAGCCCTGGCACAGGCTGCCCAGAGAGGTTGTGGAGTCTCCTTCTCTGGAGCCTTTCAAGGCCTGTCTGGATGTGTTGCTGTGTGACCTGAGCTGGATTGTCTGGTCCTGCTGCGGCAGGGGGGGTGGACTGGATGAGCTCTTTGGGTCCCTTCCAACCCCTGACATCCTGTGAACTATCTTTGCTTCTACAAAAGATTGTGCTGTCAGACATGAAAATGTGTACTCTGCAGTATGATGGTGTTTTCAGTAAGGGACTCTTTTTGATTCCCATATGATGGTGTTTTCAGTAAGGGAGTCTTTTTGGTTCCCAAAGACCACTTTCTCTGACCATTTATACTATTTTCATCTTACACTGAGCTGCCTCTCCCTGTGTGGGTGAATTGAGAGCAGTCCAGATGGACTGACAGAGCAATAGCTCTTGCATCCATACCAGGTGTTTGGTTTTCAGATGCACTCCTTTCCTAAGGGACACCACAGGGTTCTGGCCCAACACTTCTAGCTGAGAAGTGCAAACATTGCTAAGCAACCTGAATTTACCTCATAGATAGTTGCATATGAACTTGGGCAAGGGGAGAAAGTTGCAGGGTGTGTTGATGATGCATATGCACGTACTGCAGCCTACTCAGGTGCCCTTAAGGCCTCTTTCATTAGTCACCCCATGCTGGCCTTTTGGAGTAGGTAACTCTGCTTCCTGTACTGAAGTGCATAGATAGAGAAAAAACTGTGGAAATTATCCTTATTTGGATATCAAACATTCTTATAGGTACACAGATATTCCCACAGCATCTCAGAGGCATCTGTGTTTCTACAGCTCCAACCCTGGCCAAGCTCTGCTCATGTCTTAGCCTTACCAGTCCCCAGGATGCTCTCATTTTCTTCTCTATGTGCCAGAGGCTGTGCAAAGCTTTCCCTGCAGGCAGCAAAGCTGGCAGGCTGGGCAGCTGTGAGGGAGGACTACATGGGGAGGAGGGAAGAGCGAGGAATGGTTGTTGCTGACTTCACACTCAGGACATCTGCTTTGTCCTCTTCCTAATCACCAGTACCTGGCAGGGACCCTTGCTCCCCTGCCTCGCAGCTGCAGCTGACGTACAGTGGCCCAGCACAAACCAGTGGCCATAGCCCTTCACACAGAATCACACAGAAACATCCAGGCTGGCCAAGCCACTCAGGCTCACCAAGTCCAATCTAAAAGCCTACTCTACAAGATTCACCTTAAACCATAGCCCTAAGCACCACATCTAAACGACCTCTAAACACCTCCAGGGTTGGTGACTCCACCACCTCCCAGGGCAGCTCATTCCAGTCCCTGACCGCTCTCTCCGTGCAAACCTGTTTCCTAATGTCCAGTCTAAACCTCCCCAGCCTCAGCTTGAGGCCATTCCCCCTCGTTCTGTCTCAAATTACCTCCTGTTCCTGCCTGGGAGCATCTGCAAAAGTAGAGTCCATCTGTCTCTGGGGATGATTTGTGCTGTTCAGGAGCTGCTGCTACTGAGAAGTGTTAAGACAGTTGTGCAAATTTTAAAAGAATGTGAAGTAAGTCAGAGCTTAGGAGAAACTGAGAGTACAGATCAAAGCCACAAAACTGCAACAGCAGGATGGAGGTTGCACTGCATCTTCTGAAAACTGGGTACTGAATGCTTTTTGAATTAACTGAGGCAGTACTGTCTTGTTAGACAAGTTCCTCACATCCTTAAGTGCTCCTGAACAACAGAGTCTAAGGCATAACTTCTGTAATTACATTGCTGGCACAACTATGGATTGTTGCCAGTGCTGAGTAGGGTTAGTGACAGCTCTTGGGAGCAATTTCTGAAGTGTCAACTTGTGGACTGTGTCTGGTTTTTGGTTTTTGTTTTTTGCAACCTTATACATAGGCAGCATGTGTCACTAAGACTTTTTTATGACTAGAAAATGAGATGCTAGGACAAAATTTAAGGCTTGATAATGCCTACAACTGAATGTGCTCGTCTGTATCAGCCTGATCCCAAATCAAGTGTTCACACTGGGAGCTTGGCATCATTTATTCCCTGCCACATGTGTGTGTGGTGAAGTGAGCTGTTATGTGTGCCTGCCCTGAAGCCATCTGTAAACAGATCCTCACCTGCAGAGATGTTAACTGGTACTGCACAGGGCAATGCAAAACATAGAATCATAGAATGGTAAGGTTGGAAGGGACCTCAAGGATTGCCTAGTTCCAACCCCCTGCCATAGGCAGGGACACCTCCCACTAGTACAGGTCACTCAAGGCCTTGTCAAAGACTTTCCAGAAGCAGAAAAAGCCAGTCCCTGAGAGAAGCCCAGGCTGTGTGGTGTTTCCCTCTCATCTTCCAGAGGTACAGAGCACTGACAAGGAGTGACTGCTTGCCTGCCTGGCCCCAGCTTTCTTGCTTTGGGTAGTGCCAGCACACAAGTACCTTCAGTGGATATAGCCCTGAGAGAAAAGGAGGTTACTGTGGGTTTTTTGGTGGGAAATACACACTCTCACCATGCTCTTTGACATGCACTGTCCAGCTGGGAAATGGGGAGGGGTATGTGCTAAGAGTGGAGAGACAGCAGAATGGAGGAGGCAGTACAGTAAAGTTACAAGCCTCTGGTTTTCTGCTCCTCCTTGAAGTCCAAGATTCCTCTGGTTTTTATGTCATTTTATACACTTGCTAATGACTACACACACAGATTTCAAAAACCAAGGACAAAAACCCATGCCAGAGAGAAAGTCATTCAAAAGCTGAAAGCAATAGTGGCTTTATCTAATCACTGTTAACTTCTAATTTCTTTACTCACTCTTTCTGTAGCTGGTTCTACTTCAATTGAGGTGTGATTTTATTTGCAGTACTGTAGCAGTTCTGGGCATCACACCCCAACCCCAAACACAAGGATTCACCCAGACTAGACTCAGCTGGCTGGAAGTCAAGGGATGAAGC
>WBNM01026940.1:6711-20253 GCA_013399055.1 Ramphastos sulfuratus
CTTCACCATACTTGTACTTGGACCATCGCTCACCATACCATAAGGGCTTGATTTGCTTAGCCTGCTTAATATATATTGCGTATATATATGCTTGTAAATTGTGCTAAGCTGTAAATATAGTTTCCTTAAGTTCCAGATGACTGAGTCTAGTTTGGCTGCTTTTCAGGTTCCTGACCAAATTGAGCCTATAAATAAAGCTAAACTAGTTCTGTATAGAGTTTTGGGGCGGGGTTTCCAGGAAAATAAAATAATTCTATTTTTCTAATTCCTGACTCGACCACGTTAATTCCCCACCTCCACAACAATAATTTATCTCTATACAGCTGCAGCATTGTCATGGTCCAGGCCAGAAGGGACCTCTAGAGGTCATGTAGTCCAGCCTCCCCTGCAGTCAGCAGACACATCCCCACAAGACCAGTTTTTACATGCTGATCACTGAGCAGCAGCATCTGGATGCATAGGATTATAATTTCAACAGCAGCTCTGAATCTCAGAGCTTGAATTGCATTTTGCTCCTCTTGCTCCGCTGACAGTGCAGTGTAAGATTTTGCTTGGGAATAGGCAATCTCTTGTTTTTATAAATCATCACTTTGTGGACAAAAATAAATAAATTGCTATTTGATTATAATCTTTGAAGCCACTTGCTAGTTAAAAAATCTGGTGAATTTACTCTCATCATAATCATGCCAATGTAATTTAAACAATGATTCATGATGGAATTTTAAGCATGTGCTGAAGTAATACTCCTGAAATATACACGTGTCACTTCCTATCTCATATACCTGACACATGGCGTGACCATGGCTATGCCTCAGTTTCTTTCTCTGAAATATCTGAGTGACAGTTGAAAAAAAAAACATTGTTCACTCTCAGAGATCCTGAGATTATGGCATAATTTCTTGCTTGGTGTCATGGTTTCATGATAAATTAGAGTTCCCTACAATTAGAAAATCATCGAATCATAGAATGATAAGGTTGGAAGGGACCTCAAAGATCATCCAGTTCCCCACCCCCAACCATAGGCAGGGACACCTCCAACTAGAACAGGTTACTCAAGGCCTCATCCAGCCTGGCCTTGACCACCTCCAGGGAGGGAGCAGCCACAGCTTCCCTGGGCAACCTGTTCCAGTGTTTCATCACCCTCACTGTAGAGAACTTCTTCCTGATACCTAGTTTAAATGTCCCCTCTGCCCGTTTAAATCCATTGCCCCTAGTCCTGTCATTACAAGACCTTGTAAATAGTTCCTCTCCAGCCTTCCTGCAGGCCCCCTTCAGACACTGGAAGGCTACTATAAGGTCTCCTTGAAGCTTTCTCTTCTCCAGGCTGAAGAGCTGCAACTCTTGTGGCCTGTCCTCATAGCAGAGGTGCTCCAGCCCTCTGAGCATCTTTGTGGCCCTCCTCTGGACTCGCTCCAACAGTTCAACATCCTTCTTGTGTTGGGGAGTCCAGAACTGTACATAGTACTCCAAAATGCTCCTCAACAGCAAGGTATGCATGTTTCTATATGGGGAAAGACTCAGACTGATTACGGTGAGCAATGACATTACAGCTGGATCCTAAATCTGATTCTTCAGTACCTTCTTTGTCCCTTGGAGCTCTTGCTCAGGTTGAATTGGGAGTGGTCCCAAAAATAGTTCTGCAGAGACACCTCTCCTCCAGCTCATGAGGATATCATTCAGTGATCCCAGCTAAGCCTGTGTGAAGGGATGTGTAAACGTAGAGATGTGCTTCTCCGGTGCAGGTTGGTGCAGGTGAGGTGTGAGGTGTGGGGAGATCAATTTCTGCCAGCTCTATGCTCAGCCTGGCTCCCACAGATATTGAGAGGAAAATGCACGTTTTGACCTTTCCGAATAAGCCTAGTCTTCCATTCACTGAGCAAGAGATCTAACTACTGGTGCACTGTATTATAAAATATGTGGCCTTACCTCCTTTCAACACATTTTAAAGGAAAAGAGTGTGTTTTTCCAAGTTTTCTGTGGGGATATCTCCTTAGCTATCTGCTCTCAGTGGAAAATGTCCTCTCTTCGCTTCTGAATCTTTGACCTGGCATAGGCTTCTGCTAGCCTCCTAATTACCTTCACCCTGCCTCATCTTTGACCAAGAGACAGATAAAGACACATGACTTCATTAAGAAACTTTTTCTGGATTACTCTCTTACATGCCTAACTCTCCTCCAACCATGAAGATAGAGGGTAACTTATCCAAAAAATCTGGGAAGTGAAGACTTTCTTCATATGAACCATGACAACAGTTCCTTTGTAGTACTTGTCACTTTTCAAATGTAACCTTAAAAGATCTACATGCATTTTCAGGTCTGACTCTTTAACATTTAAGTTGTAATATATAATGACTTACCTCAGACTCATTAAAAGTAAAGTAATTTTGAAGAGAGTTGGTGAATTTCCTTGACACAAACCCCATCCTCATTCTCTGGCTTATCACTATTAGCATGAAACTAAGGTAAGACCAAAAAACCCAAGCTGTTTGTAAAAAGATTGCACCTCTTATTAAATATTTACAACTTTGGCAACAGATTTCAACCTCATTTAAATTAGTTTGATATGAAAATAAACTGAATGAGTCACAGAGACTTGGAAATCAGCGTTCACAGTGGAACCTGCCAGCTTTTCTACAACATTTTTAATTTAAGTTAATTGTCATTTGTGACATTTGAGCTTATTGAAGGTGTGGTTATTGTTGTTGTTATTGTAGCTGTCTTGGAGCTGGGAACTGTTGAGTGTAATTAAGGATCCGGGCATCCTTATGATTTTATGCTCATCGAAAGGGACTTAGCAGGGACTCATGTGGTGTGACAGAATTTTGTCATTAGGATAAGAAGCTTTTATTCTTTTGCTGTAATCACCTCCACATGAAAACAGCCAGAGCTGGATCCTGATTGGCTGTAGAAATGTACATGGCCTTATTGATGAGTGCTGAGTGTATTTGCTTCCGTACTGTTCTCTAATAACATTACATTTTCCCACTCAATAAAAAGTGAACACATTTATTTCAAATAAAACCCCCATTGGGAATATTTCTCTATAGTTTTCAGACCAGTATGTCATATACATTGTATCTTTTAATATGTAAATATACATATAATGTATACTTGTATCAAACCAAATACATGGCTGAGCAACTAATTAATAAAATGGAAGCAAACTGACACCAAATCAGTTTCATACAAGCATGAGGAAGAATTTTTTCACTATGAGGGCAACAAAACACAGGAACAGGCTGCCTGGGGTGGTTGTGGAGTCTCCCTCTCTGAATAGATTAAAAACCTGTTTGGACTCATTCCTATGGGATCTGGTATAGCTGATCCTGTGTTGGCAGGTGGGTTGGACTAGATGATTTTTCAAGGTCCCTTCCAGCCCCTGACATTTTGCAATTCTGTGATACTTCTTTGTAAACACGGAAGAAAGCTCATGTGATGTTATATAGATTGATTTAAAACAAAACAAAACAAAACCAAACCATTAAAACAAAACCAGGTATTTAAAATAAATAATTGATATAGGATTTCATGAATCTGTAGTCTTGACAGCCAAAAAATCATGCAGATTAGTCACTAAGAATCAAAACAAAACATCAGCCATGGTGTTTGAAAATCGTGAGCTTGCCTACTGTTTTTAGGTGACTTAGAGAGGAAAATTGGAATAAGGGAGCTATGCAAACATAGTGGAACCAAATAGGCAGGCAGTTAGGTTGTGGCTGCATATTCTTTTCACTTGTCCCCCAGGCAGACAGCTGCCTTAGGCACCTTTCTACTCTGATTAAGCTTTGAGTCATTTCTGACTCCAGCGTAATACATACTGAGCATGCTGATTGTCATTGGCTTACTTCAGAGTGTACCAATTCCTTTAGATCTTTTTTCTGTGGTATCTACCTCTGTTGTAGAGAGAGCCTAAGCAAATTCCACTGGAAGACTGAATTGGCTATAAGTTACAGATATGTAACTCATGATGCTTTGATACATAATTTTAAAATAACTAAAATTTTATGGGAACTTTCCTACTTCTTATACTGATCTTGTTAGGAGATGTTCCTAGAAGTTTTGTACTATAACTCTGGAAAGATTGTCAGAAAGATTACTGTGATAAAAAGTACATCATTATTTATATGCCAGCAGAAAAGAATAAATAGTTGATGGCTGCTTTTCCTATCTGATTTCTGCTGGTCAGACAGGAAAGAATTCCTGAACTTGGAAATAATACCAGTGACCATAGAAAAATAATAAATAAAATAAAATAAAATTTGGATGGTTTTGGGACTACACAAAGCCACAGCTGATGTTTCCAGCACTGGCAATAATTCTGCCATGAGTGAAAGATCAGGCAAGGAGACTCCTAGAAGTTAATTTCAACCCAACATTTCTCCTATTACTTTTCCAAAAGGTTCCTGGAGGGTTTTTTTTGTTTTTCTTTTTTTTTTTTTTTTTCCCTCATGCACAGGTAGGAATACCAAAAGCCATTAATTTCTAGGAAAGTCAATATAAAAGACTTGATAAATATGTTAAATATGATGTGGTAGAAAGAAAAATTCAAGATGTGTGAGGAGAAAAAAGGAGAATCTCAAAGACAAACATGTTTAAGGAAGAACAGCAGGGAATGCCTTTGAAGAAGGCTAATTTGAATTGAAACAGTTTGAATTCAGTTCTAAACAGGTGCTTGAACTTCAAGTGAATTGTAAAGGAGTTGTTAAAAGCTTTACAAGTTGGATAGTTTCTGCAATAATAGATATGTTCGCATAGGAAAAGTGTTGATAAAAGTTCATGTATTTGAACAGCGTCAGAAAGGACACTTTTGCAGACTCAGGATGCCTGTCTAAATGCTAGGCAAGATGGCAGCCCTTGTATCTCAAGGAAACGAGGGTTATCTGCTTACCTTCTTGCAAATAAAAGCTGTGTGAAATTCACAAGCCATTGAAAAACAACCTACCTGTACAGGAGAAAAATAAGTGCTAACTAAATTAAATCACTAAGTAGCACTGTTTTTAGGAAGTATCAGCTGCTAAACTGAGCTGCTCCGTTCTCAGTATCTCCAGAAAAATAAAGTAAAAGCTTGGTAATCAGTATATCATGAGATAACCGAAATTTGCCCTTGGGGAGTATTCTTGAATATGGTTTAAGCCTGAGATCGAGCTAGTTCTTGACCAGGAACAGTGGAAAGTCTGAATTTGAACAGAACTGTGCTTGGCTGAAAGTACAAATTTAACTTACTGAGTGCCCAGAAGCTGAAACATGCTACTTATTATTGTGTGTAATCAAACTACACTATCTCATCCTTAATGAGGTTGTGGCAGGAGAATGAAACGGGTTGTGCAAATGTATCAGGGGAAAAATCAGTACTACTATAAAGTAGGTTTGTTAATAAATGGGAAGGAGAATTAAATTACTAATGACTTTGAAATGGCTGAGATAAAGAAATTCCATGCCAAAGAGAAATAAAGTTAGGTCAGTTAAGGATGTGTGAAACAAATCCACAAAAATGTGTACTCACTGTGAAAGAACAGCTAAGGAAACACAGTGTTGAATGTAACTGTTACCACCAAATAAAATGGGATACTCTTTAATATATCTGTAGTACTAAAGTGCTTCTTATTCTCTGCACTGGTTAATATTGGGATTGCAATTCCAAAACCAACTTGAAACATTAATTTTATCAAAATACACTGCTCAGGCCTGCCTTGGCCTCTACATGCCTCAGTCATGCTAGTTCTTTCACCCTGTTCTCCTCTCTGTTTTGACAGTTTGCACCATTTTATGACTAACTGCATTTTTGTAGTTTACCACTGGGACAAATAACTCCTGTGGAGTAATGAGATTTATTAGCCTAAGTGAAGGTAACTCAACTGCATTACTTCCATTAAGCAAACTAATTTGTCAGCTCAGGTATGTGTTTGTGGCACAGCATTCATTGTACTGTTTAGATTTATTCTTATTAGATGTTAAGATGAAGATTTCTCACTGGCACTGCAATTGGCACTGACTGCCATCTTTGCTCTTATCAGGTTTTCTTTTAAACATTTTCTCCATATAATTCTCTCCTTTCCTACTCAGATCATTAAATCCTACCTGAGAAATCTTCCAAGTCACACTCTCTCATCTTTCATATACCACTTCTAACTCTCGTTTTTGAGGAATGTGGTACATTAGGAAAACTCATTTGGAAATGAAGTGGTCATGTTTTTTATCATATTTTTCATACTCATGAAAATATGAAATGCATTGACCTAATGTAATCTTGAAACAATCAGCCCGAGACATGTGAAATGTCTCTATTCAGAATTTCCTGTTTAAATACTAAAGTAATTAATAATTTTAAGGGCCACTAACTTAGCAGAACTGTTTGGATGATAGGTTATTTTGTAATCCTCAGGTTTTGATGCTGAAAGATCAATCTGTTATCTATTCAAATGCACATACTCTCAGACTGCTTTTCTGGCACCTGTACTAATTCTGTTTTTCAGTGTAAACAAAATAACTTGAGTGCTGAAAATCGGAAATGTTAAGGTTAATATAGACAACTATGCTTTTTTAGTAGAACTGGGAATTTCACAAACATTAACTTCATTGCAGTATTTATCAGTATCTTGAATTACAAATTTTTAATTTGTAAGACTCTTTCATACTATTCTGATTATACCACACAGATGTTGCAATGGAAGCAGGGAGTCATAAATCCAAAACAGAGAATGATCTTTTCTATAAGATTTAAAAGGCAAAAATCGAAGGAAGGAAGGAAGGAAGGAAGGAAGGAAGGAAGGAAGGAAAAAAAGAGGGAAAGGAAGGAAGTAAAAGAAGGAAAGGAAGGAAGGAAGCCATGGGAATTTTCATTTGACTGCCTTCTAGAACCTTGATTTTGTGCCTAAGACACTTTCTGAGCCATATTTATTAACTGTTCCTCATCTGGTATTCCTGTTCCATTTCACCTCCCCCAGAAGCACAATTATTTCACACTAAGAAATGGTTGCTGACTATGGAAGGAAAATCAGAAGAGACCGAAAACATTGCCTTTCTGCTCCTGTGTATGGAGAGAGGATGTTGGATAGTAAAGAATCCTTCCTTGGAAACTCAGTGATGGATAAAAGGGCAAAATGAGAATTATATGGGACAAGAATTGGAAAACCATTTCTTTTCTGCATATGAATTTCAACATCTTCTTTGTGAATTTAAAACTCTCGTGTGTTACATGCTTTGCTGAGTATTCAGACAACCTATCAAAATTACTTGAATGTAGCAAATCAAGAACAACACCTACATATGTCATCAATAAAACATTTTGCATCTTAGGTCAGGTCTAATGAAATCTAAAGACTGATGAAGAATGATCAGTAAAAGGTCAGATAAAAACTTAGAAAATGTTAAGCACTTTATTTCGGCTTCCCATTTGCATTATGAGTTCTGTGAATTTCCATTCCTCTTTACAATTGCTTTGCATTCATGTAATGATGCAAAGTAGTCTTATTTTAAATGAAAAAAATGACATATACTCTATAGCTTACTATTGAATGTATTGCTAATATAATGACACCAGGGAAGATTCTGTGAAAGTCTAAGAAAAATGATAATCAGATCTTTACGGGACCTGACAGAAATCTAAGAAACATGGGTTTATAACTATGAGGCTCTGGAATTTGACGAAGCACTTAGATATTCTCCTTGAAGAAGCAAAGATCTGTAAAACATAACTAGGAAAATACCTAAACACTCAGTTCAACATTCAAATTTGTAATCTGTATCTGGCTCTTTAGTCACATTTACCTTGTCAGAAGAATCCCTTTTTATCATATGCATCACCTTAATCATATTATAACATGTTTAGAACAAGCTTGTTAATAGTCATGGTTTGGATCTGAAGCAAGAGTAAATCATGTTAAAATACAGTACTGGCACAGTCTTGCAAGAGGTAAATTTATCCTGTGTGATGGTTTGGGAGTTNAACAGTAAAAGATCATTCAAAAGTTTCCTTTCAAAATGTATTAAAACAATTTTCAGACACTTCTATTATATGTATGTTGTTGAAAATTCATACTTTTATATTTCTTCAGCAGCTTTGATAGCAAAAACAACCAGAAAAGTTTTTGTCACAGGTTTCAAAATGTTAGACTAAAACTTAATATTAGGTTTGTGTTTATTTAGTCTTTAAATACAAGAGATTGGTAGGAACACACTGCTGCAATTCAAATGTACTCACCCACAGTTATAATCATGATGTGCGTTAATAAAACCATATTCTATTTTTGTGGAAGTATCCATACCTATTAAAAGCTAATTAGCATTATTTCATATACACAGAGATTTGTACCAAATGCTCATCCTCATTAGTGTTTCTTTGGAGATTTGAATGGGGCAAAGATACACTAACATTATTAATGCTCTTTGTTGAAATTTGAAAAGCAGCTCATGAAATGTCTTTTATTTATGTTGGCATCTATCTGGCCATAGGAAAAAAATCCTTGCCTAAACTCCATTTCGTATTTATTGTTCACATATAATGCAAGTAATCAAGTGAAAAATATGAGGATTCATATTTTTTTCTCACCCTAAAAATTCAAGCTTTAACATATGACTTTGACCCTATACAGTGAATGATAAAAAGGTAAATAAACTTTTGAATTGTACAGACAGCAATTGGACAGCAACTGGACAGAGAATTTCTGAAATTACAGAAATTTTAATAAAGATTTTACTGTCTAGCATATTTGTTGTCAAAATACCACAGGCATGGCATCAGGACATGCAATGTCACAATCCAGAGCTGAATTAATACAGTTGCTTTGGTTTTATTAGTTTTGCACACATTTATTTTGAACACACATTTAAAAGCTCTTAATCTTTTTATCACAGTTTTACTCTAATTCCTTCTCATTTGTATCATGTACAGTTGCAATTCAGTTGAAGTCCATCCAATAGTGATTTAAAACTGACTTTAGAAAGACTGTAAATGATTGCAATCATAAAGTGCAGATGTGAACAGGAATCAAGCAAACACACAAATAAACCAAAAATTAGTCTTTTATCCAAAAAGTGATTTAAATTTACTCAGGAGCTGGAGCCATTCTAATTGCATTAAGATTTCTGCACCTGTCTAACCAACCAAAAACAAGACAAACACTTTCATGTAATTCAAATATGTTAACATTGTGGCTGAATATATGAGAATCTAAGTATTATACAGAGCAGGATAGAGTTTGCAGCTTAAGATACATAGATGTCTGCACACAAGTTTCAGTTTATCTGGGCCAAACATGTCAGTCCCAACCATGTCATGAGTACTGCTGGGTATTGCAGGTAGTAAAAGAATAGTTTGTGAGGGTTTTTTAGCAATCGAAGCTCAACAATGTCCAGTTCAATTAATTTGTCCTGGATAATGTTTCAGCTGTCCAGATAGTGAACTGAATAGAGATAGGGGTCTCAATTCAGTTGACCAAACACAGGTGTCTATTGTCATCTTAAACAAGTTGAGACACCACGTTAGAAATGCAGATATATCATGGGGTATACAAAAGACTGTGTGGACAGTGGGGATACCTTAAGACATCTCAAAGGGCAAGAGATGCTTATGCCTCAATCAACTCTATTGACAACTGGCTTGATTTTGTTGCCTCCAAGTCAGAAATTTAGAGGTGGCACTTATTTGCCTAAATATAGGTGACTTGTGACTTGTATTATGAGATGCCCTAAGGTATGTCTCCAGACCTCTGAGTGTTACTCTGCAGAGTAATCATCAGGGAAATAAAGGCACACAAAGGCGTCTCAAGTGACACTAGATGCTACATTGATGTTACTTAATATAATTTGAAAAATCTTATGCTAGACTGGCAAATATGACAGGAGAATAAATTTTGAATTCTAAAAGAAGTCTAAAAATTACTGAAATATCATTAGTATTTTGAGACAGGGATGATGAGCTACAAAAATAGCTTAAAGTGGCAGTTTGTAGATATCAAGAGTTAATTTTAAAATAAGAAATTCTAACAAACATCTTTAAATTTTATTTCCATCCAATTTGTAGTCTTTTTATAGATTTGTGTCTATTGAAGTAATTTTTACTGTAGCATTACTTGTAATTTATTTCTCTGCAAAATAAAGCCACAGTGTCATCTTCTCCTCTGAAAAGTATTTTGGCTATGCCTGAAAGTTAACTCTAATGCATATTAAGTTTTTCTGGCTCCTTTCAGCCTGGCAATTATGTTTGCTAAGAGTCTGCAGGTTTAGCTGGTCTAATTAATCCAAGAGTTTTCTTGTGATTGTCTTTATAAGGAGCAAAACTGAAAGAAGCATAAAATTATATACATGGTGCTCTATTGCATGTGTCCAGGCAGGGCACAAATCCTGCCAGACTGGTTTTGGCCACTGCTCTCCCATGTGCTATGGTCCAGGAATCAGAGTTGAGAGCAGACTAAACAATGGGGATTGGCTTCAGCAAAGCTGCCCTGAGGGCTAGCAGCCAGCACCAGTGTCAGGTTTCTGGTGCAGCCCGTCAACGTGCCCATGTAGTCACAGAGGCATGAAACTTGGAATTCATTAGCCAAAACAAGCGATGCATGTGCCTATTCACCAGTTTGATTTTCAAAAGGTGTATTTAATGAGGGAATGATTTGAAAACACATCTTTCCCACCGTATCTCTCCAGCCGTGCTGAGCTCCATTAGCAGATCATCTAACTGGGTCCCTGCCTGCAGAAGCTATTGCTCACAGAGGCCATGTTTCTGCAGGCTGTAGCAGCAGCTTGCAGCAACTCCATTCTTCTCTCCTTCCCTCTGCCTGGAATATATTTTGTATTTTTGTTCTCATAATCACGTTTTTTTGGAAGTGTCTATGTACAGGAAACTTACTTGGGAATCAATGCATTATGAGTACATGTGGTAGAGTTAATGCTAAGGCTCAATAAGCATAGTTAGAATTTTTCCTCTTTTCACGTTCCTATTTTCTAAGTTCTGATTGCTTAAACTGCTTAATTCCATGTTTATAAATATCCTGTGTGCAACTACTTACTGTCAACCGAGAATCCAAATGAATCATATGGGATTTTCTGGATTTTGAATATGAATGAATAATATTTGGTCTTCATGCCAAAATTAATATTCATAATTAATATTATACATTAATTTCATAACAGCACAACCACAAATATCATAATTTTGGCCAAGCTTAGCAATTTCCTCAGCTATCTCTTGCTTTCATTTGGTCAGACTTTATGGTTTTGTCATCTTTACGGTTAAGTCCATAAGCGGATCTGATGTGGTAGACATATGACTATGCTGATAAAATTATGATGTCTGAAGGGCAGGCTCTGATACAGGACCCTGATTTGGCCTGTATGCATAGGTGTTAGCCCATTTCACAGATCAGGTCTGGCCTGTTTCCACTAGCCCGATTCAAAATAAAATTGCATTAAAGGAAAGTAACCCTAAGCAGTGTAGATGTATGCTGGTTGGAGTCTGCTGGCATTGAAGCCAAAAATTAGCTCATGGTCCTCTTTTATTTAACAGCACAGTGTATAAGTATCATGACTCTGATCTTTGGTGATTTTTTTCCTAGGGATAGTCTTTCTAAGCTTTGCTACAATTCATGGTAGCCACACCTTTCTTCATAATGCAGCTGTCTCAGTAACATTCACAGTTTACTACACAAAATAGAATGTGGCTCACAGATGTCAGCTATGACAAGGACTGGAAATCAACAGAGCAGTGATATGAAGATGATCTCTTAAGATGTGGATAGTGTCTCCAGATAGGTTGTGTCTGAGTTACTTTAACTGAGATAGGTATACTCTTCATCGATGGCCCACAACCTCATTTTGTAATCTCCAATAGAAGTTCAGCACAACTGCATTAATGGGGAAAACTTAGCTCTATAGTCCCAATCCCTCCAGACAAATCCCTGTTCCTTTGGGTTTGGAGATAAGGTAGATAGAGTCAGTTTAGATTAATCTGCAACTGCTGAAGAATGCATAGCTTTAAAAAATTGCCTGTGGTGGCAAAAGGTCTAACTTCTGTGTCATTGTGTGTCACTTGAAATGGTCACCCTGACACTTTATCAAGGACAGATGACACCTTTCTCCATTGAATTATTTGATGCACAGCCTGGTTACTTGAGAAACTTTTTAAAAAATAGTGTTTCATATGTTTAAAAACACTGCAGGCTCAGATTTAATCTAGTTTTGTTTGAGACCCAAGACAATTAACTCTGGAATCAATCTATTTTAGAGAATGTGTTTTCAGCTGCAGCTGCAGGCAGCTTTTTCTGTTTCAGATATAATAGCTGTAGTTAATTATCCAGTCAACAATAATTCTATTTAGTCTGGGGAAAAAAATCTAGTTTTATTTCTCAAGCTTTAAATCAGCAGACACTGGAACTTAATCAGTGATTGTCTAATGAGAAATTAAGCAATGTCCTTAGAAAATAGATTTCACTTCTGTTTTCTAGAGCTAAAATTTGTTTAAACTTGCCTTGAGAAAAAAAGTAAATCATCTATTTAGTAGCTACAAAGAAAGTGATGTGAGGCTAGGCTGGAAAAGGTCATGCATTACAAAAGATCACACTTGACATGGAAACATCTAGTGAGATTTTAGTTGCAAAAGCAGACCAAAAAAAAGTGAAAGGGCACCAGTCTGTACCATTAAAAATGTTTTACAGTTAAAATACACAGGAATACACTTGGCGTCATGATTGAGTTGATTAGACAGTGTTGGGTGACAGGTTGGACTTGATGATCTTGAAGGTCTTTTCCACCCTGATTAATTCTGTGATTCTGTGAAATATTGAAATTACTTTATACTAACTAAAGGAAATGCACTGCTAATTGTGAAATATCTAACAGTGCTAGACCTCTAACACTCAAATTGAAGCTCTTACACAAAAGGAAAAGCAGAAATCTACAAGATAGTAGGTTCATTGAAAAGAATCTTTCATTTTCTAATCTGATCTGCGCAAAATCTACTTGATATCATCTTCATCAAATCATAGAATCATAGAATGGTTTGGTTTGGATGGGACCTTTCAAAAGTCATCTAATTCAACCCTCATTCAGTAAGCAGAGAGGTCTTCAACTAGATCGGGTTGCTTAGAATGTTGTCCAACCCAATCTGGATTTTTTTCCAGGCAGAGAAAACTACCATCTCTTGGACCACCTTTTCCAATCTTTCCACCACCCTAACTGGAAAAAAATTCTTTCCCTTATCTAGTGTAAATCTGCCCCCTTTTAGATTAAACCCATTGCTCTTTGTCCTATTGCACAGGCCCTAGGCCCTGATAAATGATTCATAAAATCATAGACTCATAGAATGGTTTAGGTTGGAAGGAACTCATGTCGAGCTTCTCATCCACCAGCATCCCCAAGTCTCTCTCCTCAGGGCTGCTCTCCAGCCAGTCACTGCCCAGCCTGTATTTGTGCTTGGGATTGCCTCCACCCAGATGCAGGACCTCGCTCTTGGTCTTGCTGAACCTCATGAGGTTGGCTTGTGCTCACCTCTCCAGCCTGTCCAGGTTGGATCCATTCCCTCCANTCCATTCCCTCCAGTGTGTCTGCTGCA
>WBNM01026941.1:0-35306 GCA_013399055.1 Ramphastos sulfuratus
CTCTAGACCTGCTGAACACACTTTACCTGATGCATCTCTGGATAACATTGGCTCTCTTGGTGACAAGGGCACATTGCTGGCCCATGCAGAGCTTGCTGTCCACTAGGACTCCAAGGTCTTTCTCCAAGAAGCTGCCTTCCAGCAGGACAGCCCCTAACCTGTACTGTGCCTGTTGTTATTCCTCCCCAGATGCAGGACCCTGCACTTGTCCTTATTGAACTTCATGTGGTTAGCCTTCGTCTGGATCCCTTCTTGCTGGGTCTGAATGCATGCATTACATGTTTGATCTGCAACCAGTTCCAGTAACACCTCCACACAGTGCTCACCTTTCAGTTCAGGCTGCTTGCTTGCACTGGGTTGGAGTGATAGGGAGCCTCAGGAGCTGCCTGGGGTACAGTTGCTGGCCTGATCAGAACAGCGATTGGGAAGTGATTGGAACCATTGTGCTGAGCAGCTGACCTACATGCATTAGTGGTTAAGCAACAGAGTTAATATTGTACAGCTGAGGACTCTTATTAGTGTTATCCTTTTCTGATGCTTGGAGAGATCAAAGATTGTAAGTTCTACAGCCCTTCCTAACTGACTCCTGCTTAAGGTGTAGCTTAGGAGATAGTGTGATGCAATGCTCCATCAGCAGGAGATTTAGTGACCTCAAGTGAGAAACATCTCCCAGCTTGGAGTCTCCGAATAGGTAACTGCTAGAAGACTCTTAGTACCATAGGGTATGTTTGACTATTGGTCTCTTTCACTGTGGAAATAAGAGGAAACTTTCTTAATACTCTTCACCCTGCTGACAAATTATTTGGGGGCAGCTTTATTTTTGATATCCAAATATTTAGAAATGCTGCATAGTAACCTCCACTAAATATTTGGTCAATAGTTACAACTGTGGTATCAATTGTAATTTATGATATATCACTCTCTCTTCCTTGTTTTTTTGGGTTTTGTTTTATTTTTTTCTTTTTAAAAAATTCTTTGACTAATTTTTGGCACATACTTCCCTTGGAAAACATGAGAAAGTTTTTTTTTCCTTTGTGAATATGATGAAGGGATCATATAGAGTGGCATGTGGTATGGTTGCAATAGAATGTTATTGCTGGGCATATAAAGACAGGTTATATATTCCCAAAGAAAAGAGGAATTAGTTAAAAGAGTAGACCCCAGTCTCTGTGTTTCAATTCATTTGAGATCATAGAATCATAGAATGGTAAGGTTGGAAGGAGACCTCAAGGATCATCTAGTTCCAACCCCCTGCCATAGGCAGGGACACTTCCACTAGCACAGGTTACTCAAGGGCTCGTCCAACCAACCTGGCCTTGAACACCTCCAGGGAGGGAGCAGCCACAACCTCCCTGGGCAACCTGTTCCAGTGCCTCACCACCCTCACTGCAAAGAACTTCCTCCTAACATCCAGTCTAAATCTTCCCTCTGCCAGTTTAAACCCATTGCCCCTTGTCCTGTCATTGCAAGATATTGTAAATAGTCCCTCCCCAGCCTTCCTGTAGGCCCCCTTCAGGTACTGGAAGGCTACTATAAGGTGTCCTCAAAGCCTTCTCTTCTCCAGGCTGAAGAGCCCCAACTTTCTCAGTCTGTTCTCATAGGAGAGCTGCTCCAGCCCTCTGATCATCTTTGTGACCCTCCTCTGGACCCGCTCCAACACTTCCATGTCCTTCCTGTGCTGGGGGCTCCAGAACACAGTGAGGTTTACTTATATTCCTTTTCAAATGGGTAGCAAGGCTGTTGTTCACGTGAGTGGGATTTGAGGTAAACCTAAACTGAGTCTGTACTCATTAAAACATCAACACTTGTTGATTTACTGGGTGTTTGGGGGATGGAGGGAATGGATTTAATAACTTAGTTGAGGATTTTGCCATCTGCTGCGTGTAACAACATGTACAGTCAGAGAATTATCTTTTAAACAAAATCTCTTTGGATGAATTGAAATGGAAGGAGGTGTTTCTCAAAAGAACTAGAACAAATGCAAAAAAAGGTGACCTTAATTAGGGGAGAGGCAGCAGGAAAAACAGTTGCAATTGTGAGAGAGACTGCCTATTTTTATTACCTCAGATATTTTCATTTTATTTATTTATTTTAATGTTTTATTGGATGCTGACCTAAAGCTTAGACAAGTAGATGAGATTCTGCTAGATTCTCCCATCCATGAGTAAAGCATCATGGTTTTGTTTTCTTCTACAGTTTCTGCCTTTTAAAGGCAGTTTGTGTGTGGTGGGTGTGCTGGTTTGAAGCTGGGTTAGGAACTTCCCCACCCCAGATAAAATTTACCAGAATAGCTCAGAAGGTTTGGTAGTAAGATAAAAACTGTATTTTACAGCAAGCTAAATTTAGAAGCATATATATAAAATGTATTTACAATTATATACAATTTAGAAATAATGCAGAAATCCAATCCTCCCTCCTGGACAAAAAAAGCCAGAAGGGACCAATGCCACCACCTTCTCTCCCCCAAGATAGAGAACCAGCAAGATCTCACTTGTTATTTGGTCAGTCAAGGTTAGTATGCAGTTATGCACAGAAGAGCAGAGAAGGAGGTGGAAGGCAGAAGGCAAAGGGAACAAAGAGTGAGAAATTGGTTATACGTTGCCATTTTATCACTCTTAGGAAATCAGTGAATGATACAGACTTTATTGTTATTATTTTCCTACAACCAATGCCCTGCTCATTCTCTATATTCCCTCCATATTCACCCCCTCCATATTCACCCCCTCCATATTCACCCTCTCCTTTCTCTCTCGTTTAAAATTTAGAATTAAAATAGAGCATTAAGTCTTAAACTGCTACATTGTGGATATTTGACTGATAAACGATTCCAAATGAGTAGTTGAAAAGAGCCTCAGGAAACTGAGATGACTACACATTGACTCCCTGAGATTGTGCAAGTTTTTTCCTCCTTTTAAAGTAAAATTCAATATCTAAGAACGAATTGGGCAGAACTCACATGCTCATTTGTGTAGCACCATGTCTTCATCTGTACATCTTCCAGAGAAAAATCTTCTGCACTACTTCAGATGTATTTGTGGTCAGAGAGAACACTGTTTATCTTGATAGAAATATCATCATGCAGTAAGACATGAACTCCAAATTGAAGTCCCAAAAGACTGCCCCTTTTGCAAGTAACAGTTGTGTTTTAGAGGGGCATGTTGGAAGAAGGGCTAATTTATATTCTTACCGTGATCATTAAACTGCATTATGTATTCTTATCTCTTAAATACAAAAAGGTGCTGTATTAATTTATTTTCAGATGCTGAGAAAGGATATCAAACAAGAAGGAAGTGCTTAATGTTCCATTGACCAGTAGGTTTATCTGAGAGCAGCATAGTCATAAATTTTGTAACTATAGAGCTATTAAGAAAATTTAATGGCTGTATTTAAACTGAAATTACACATACTCTGGAACTGCTTAGTTTTGCACAGAGAGGAAGGGACGTTATGAAAAATACAAGCAAATAAAACACTTGCAAAAATTAATTACAGATTTTGTCAGTTTGTGGAAAGTATTTATGCATGTGTAGCTGACTCCAGCTCTGCCTTCTAATTAGTCTGACTGATGTGACAAAATGGACTGTGACATGGTCTTATAGAAGGTGGCCTGATGTTGCCAAGTACCAAGAGTGCTGGCTCAAAGCCTTCAAAGATATGTTGTTTTTTTGATTATCTCCTAGATATAACTAGTTCAGCTGATCTGAGAGCTCAGGCCAAGTTTACCTTATCTAACATCCTGAGTTCTTGTGCATCAGACTGAACCATATTAACTGCCTGAGTTCTTGGGCGTCAGGCTGAACCATGTTAACTACCTGTATGACACTCATGACCTGTCACAACCCTTGATGTTTTCAGCAGTGCTTTTCAGCCTACAGATCTTATGCCCTCCAATCGCTTTGTAGCTTTTATTAGTGTAATTTGAGCTCTTGAACCTCTAACTAATGAGGGATTTATAAAGAATGGAAAATGAAACTTCTAGCACTTGTTTTTGGGAAGGATCTATTCCCACCCAACTCACATTTTTTTCAAAGGGTGTTGATGTAGCAGAGGTTATTGCAATTGGACTTAAGGTATTAATCCTTCCAAACTGCCCATTTTTCTTAAATGGCTTGATTCTGCTGCTTTCATGGTACGTGGTTTGGCAAGTCAGCAGAATGGATCAAAGGAAAACAACAATTTTGTCTTGGATGCCATGCAAAATTACAGCAAAGTTAAGTAAGGTCAGGAAAGAATATCAGAGTTTATAAGAGTAGAGTTGAGATGGAGTGCTACAGAGCAGTTTTTAATGGGACAAGTGGAATGCACTTAAACTTCCAAGTGGAATAAGGTGCACTAAGTGAAAATACCAAGAAATGTGTGAGCAGATAAGATAGGAAGTGTGTGTCAAAGACCACTTTTCTGACTTAGGTTAGCATGTGCTATATTTTGGCACAGAAAGATGAGAAATCAAGTAAAATTGGCTGAGGCAGAGGTTGCATAGCCTGGAAGTGAGGGGAAAAAACCCAACTCATGCACTCTGCTTCAGGGAGGAAGGTTTAGAGCTGTGTCATATTGAAGCAGCTCCTCAGCTGCTGCCCTCACAGCCTGGTCTCTTTAGGCATCTGTCTCAGTCATTGCCAAAATACAGTAAGGGCTGGGCAATTTGTAGTTAGAATGTGTGATGTACCAAAATATGTTTCTCCAAAGTGAGAGACCACAGACTTTATTATACAAGAGCAGTCTTGTCACTGTTATCTTACCTTTCTTCCACCACCACCTTTAGTAAATAATACATAACTTCTGGATTTTTTTTTTCTCCCTTTTGTCATCAGGGCTGCTGCATGCCTGCTTTTGTCAGGTTCAGCTGCAAAATATCTAATGTACTCTTGAGCTAGCAAAGAGCAACTTAAGTGAATATTTCTTTTATTTCTTTACTGCATGTGTTCTCTTTTTTTTCCTCTTGAAGTTTGTTTTCTAATGAAATACAATTCTGTAGACTGTATAGGTAGGTTTGGGGTTTTTCTCTCTTTTTTTTTTAATTCTCCATCTCCTTTCTGTATCAGCCTTCTTGTCTGATGAGTTTTAGCCAAATGTGAGTGGTTGCAGGGATACAGAACTGCCCACAAAAAGTAACTACCTAGTTTAAGTTGCCAACCACATTAATGCCCTGGCTGAGAGAGAGGCCACTGTGTTCCCACACAACTCGCTCCAAAGATCAAGCTCAGAGAACCCCAAGAGCCCTCTGTACAACTGTAAATGGATTCGATTTTCTTCCCTTTTCTTCCCACATAGAGTTTTCTTCTGTCTGTGGTAGTTTAAAACTCACACTCTAGCCTAGTTCTACATTAGAAACAAATAGGAAAATTCCAGAGGTGTGGAGTAGAAAAAATAGTAAAAGGTAAATAAAATAGGGGATTGGATATGAAAGAACAATAAATAAATCTACATCATTCCACTGGCTTGCAGGTTAGGGTAAAGTGTGTTTCACACACACTTCAGTGTGTGTTCTTTCTTTTTCTCCTCTTTGCTCTGGCTGCTGCTGGTGCCTTTGCATGGCTTCACTCACCTTGGCTGAGATTGATGTTATGGCTAAGTAGTAGCAGCAGTGAGGCCTTCCTGTTTTCTCTTTCTCCCTCATACAAGGGTGGGTGGGGAGAGAGGAGACTGAGAGGTGACCTCATCAATGTTTATAAGATGTAAAAGGTGAGTGCCAGGAGAATGGAGCCAGGCTCTGCTTGGTGATCCTCAATGACCGGACAAGGGGCCATGGGTGGAAGTTGAGGCATAGGAAGTTCCATGGAAACACAAGGAGGATTTTTTTCCCTGTAAGGGTGACAGAACACTGGAACAGGCTGCCCAGAGGGGTTGTGGAGTCTCCCTCTCTGGAGATATTCAAGACCCACCTGGATGCATTCCTGTGTGATCTGCCCTAGGTGATCCTGCTCTGGCAGGGGCCTTGGACTGGATAATCTTTTGAGGTTCTCTTCCAGCCCCTGGTATTCTGTGCTTCTGTGATTTTACTTTTCCCTTGTCCAGGGGGATCCTTGTGCTGTTTCTGAATTGTAAATNCCTAGTTCTACATTAGAAACAAATAGGAAAATTCCAGAGGTGTGGAGTAGAAAAAATAGTAAAAGGTAAATAAAATAGGGGATTGGATATGAAAGAACAATAAATAAATCTACATCATTCCACTGGCTTGCAGGTTAGGGTAAAGTGTGTTTCACACACACTTCAGTGTGTGTTCTTTCTTTTTCTCCTCTTTGCTCTGGCTGCTGCTGGTGCCTTTGCATGGCTTCACTCACCTTGGCTGAGATTGATGTTATGGCTAAGTAGTAGCAGCAGTGAGGCCTTCCTGTTTTCTCTTTCTCCCTCATACAAGGGTGGGTGGGGAGAGAGGAGACTGAGAGGTGACCTCATCAATGTTTATAAGATGTAAAAGGTGAGTGCCAGGAGAATGGAGCCAGGCTCTGCTTGGTGATCCTCAATGACAGGACAAGGGGCAATGGGTGGAAGTTGAGGCATAGGAAGTTCCATGGAAACACAAGGAGGATTTTTTTCCCTGTAAGGGTGACAGAACACTGGAACAGGCTGCCCAGAGGGGTTGTGGAGTCTCCCTCTCTGGAGATATTCAAGACCCACCTGGATGCATTCCTGTGTGATCTGCCCTAGGTGATCCTGCTCTGGCAGGGGCCTTGGACTGGATAATCTTTTGAGGTTCTCTTCCAGCCCCTGGTATTCTGTGCTTCTGTGATTTTACTTTTCCCTTGTCCAGGGGGATCCTTGTGCTGTTTCTGAATTGTAAATATATGTAAATATATTTTGTACATACTCATTGCATTTTATGCTTCTAGATTTTAGCTTGCTTTTGTAAATATAGCCTCATTGTGCTTCCAAACCTTCTAAGCTAGTCTGGTGGTTTATTTTGGGGGTAATTTCAACCCACCACACTGTCTTGTACTGTTAAGTCTGCTGCTTCTGAAGGCTACTGCATCTGTGCATCTTCTGTAGTAGGCTTTATGTCACAATTGGCATGTAAACTAATTTTTCCTGACTCTTCTATTTCACTGAAATAGATACTTACTTGCTACAGAAGCTGCACTCAGCATCAGTTGATAAGTTGCTCAGTAATGGGCTCAGGCACTCAGTCTCTGCAGGAAGAGTACTTTTCCTGCTTGTGGGGTTATTTATGAAGACTTCAGTACTGTCTCTTCAGGTGGCCTGACCATTATGCCAGGATAAACTTTGGATTCAATGGATTTCAAAAGCTGGAAATAACCTTTTTTTCCAAGTTGATTTTTAATTAAGACCTGAGCTTTGGAATCAGTGTGCCAGAGGTCTGAAGCAGCCTTCCTGCAAGTAGTTTTGAATTTATTTTTAATGCACTGAATAAACATTAGGAAGTAACATACTTGCTCCAGGATATTTGTGGCTACTTCATCCTTTTTCTTGGTTATGACTTCCCAAACTTTTTTTTTTCACTTTTTTTAAATAGAAGGGAAGTTAGAGAATAGTCTGCTTATGCTTAATTGTGCTGATCACTGAGTATCCTTGTCTTGTAATTGCTAAAACTAGCCCCAGCAAACTCATCATTTCCTCTCTGCCTTGGACTGTGAGGCTAATAGATTACATCAGGGTCAACTCTTGATCCATTCACACTTGACTATGTGTGTTTGCCTTGTATGTACCACATTCTTGAGCAGAAGCGGCCATTCAGTTTTCCCTTGTAAGGATGAGCAGTTTGGGTCCTAACATCACACTCCTTAATTGCTGGTTAAAAGTGCTGGCATACACTTTCCAGTTCTTAAGTTTCCTTTGGAATTGCTGCACTTATGCACAGAAAAAAAAAAGTGTCCTGGTTATTGAACTGTAACAGTTTGCAGTTGTTGGAGGAAGAACACTAATTTCATCCTTGTTGAAGTCTGTGTATGCAACAATCTCCACCCTGGTTTTGGGTTGTTTGAGCTCAGAGAGCTCTGTGTAAGTGCCTGTATTGATTACTTTTGAATTGTCCAGGATTAGTCTATATCCCTCAAAAGTGGGGGAAAGACTCTCTTTATAGTGAGATCTTGTAGTTTAATAACATAATAGGTGTAATTAAAAAACAAACAAAAAAAGAAACCCCAACAAACCACAATAACAACAAAAAAACCACAAACAAACCCTTCTGCTCTGTAGACAAACATGTTTACTGATATATCTGTAGATACACATTTATACAGATGAGAGTGCCTCAATCCTTCCATGTTTTTCAAATCTAATAATGGATGTTAAAATGCTGATTTTCAGAACACACAGTGAAAACTGTTCAGTCACTGCTCTCTCAAGGCATGGAGTGTAGTTTACCCAGAAGAGTCTCTGAAGTGATATCCCCATTGTTGTATTGACTTCTGGGAAGGTAGAACAAGCTGATGAGAAAGCAATTAAGCTTGAAAGTAATTGGGGAGTACCAAAATGATTGGTCTCAAGGATTGCCTCTTTAAGTCTTTTCTTGCTGGACTTCTGGCCGCTATTGTAGTTGAGTCTGAACTTCAAGATCCAAATGGCAGAACTCTAATTTTGATGGTATTCTGTCTCATGGTTAAGAGCCTTCAGAACCACAAACATTCAACAAGCTTCCTACATGCTTAAATCTGTACTCATACAGATACCTTTCTACTCTCTTTCCTGGAAGATGAATAATTATTTAAAAAAAAAAAAATTAAAAAATCTGTGATACATTGATACATAGAAAGCAACACATTTTAGCAATGTGCTTATTCTGATATGTGTGTGGTTTTAAGTCCTACTGGCTGGGCAGGTTTGATACATAGTGAGGAATTTAATTTGGTTTTGTTATGCAAAACTATGTGAGCCATTTCGCAGTTCATCTAAGGATTGGTTTTCTCTACAGTTTTCCTGTTGTGGAGCAACTGGCTTGTGTTACTGTTTTCAATATCTATGAGCTTAACTATACTTATTCTGAACATCAGTCACATTGAGAAGTGTGTATGTCAGCTTTCTTTGAGTCTGCTTGCTGCTTACATGTGACTGGGGTGTGCCCTCAGAACTACTTTGCTGTTGAGCCATTAACTATTTTAAGGTCGATGTGATGCGTCTAGCAAGACTCATCCTGCAGGAAGTAGCTCAGAAATCTGGGAGAATACACTTCTGGTATATATCATATTAGAGATGAAAAATACATAGTCCTAGATCATGTAAGATATGTCTAGGATTATGTAATCCTAGATTATATAAAATATGTAATCCTAGACTTCATAAATAAAACGTTGTTCTTCCTGAAGTAAGTAGCAGGATCTCCTTTTGACTTTAACAGGCAGGTAGTATATGCAGTTGCTTCATGCTTAGCCTTGCAAATTATAACTGCTCCAATGACTGCACTTTGTTTCCCTACAGATGTGCACTGGTAACTACATATTTGTTCCTTACATGATAACTCCACATAACAAGGTGTACTGCTGTGATACCAGCTTTATGAAAGGTCTAACAGAGCTGATGCAGCCCAGCTTTGAGTCCTTGCTTGGACCTATATGCTTACCCCTGGTGGATCGATTTATTCAGCTCTTGAAGGTGGCACAGGCCAGTTCGAGGTGAGTTGCCTTTTTTGTTCCCCTGTGTAAAATTCATATATTCTGCTGGCAATATGAACGTTGGGTGCTTGCTTCAGGGAGATTCCTTGTTCTGCCTTCTGTGGAGACAAAGGGATAATGAATTTGACTTGGCCAAATCTCTCCGTTGACACTCAGCTATCAATAATTTTTCCACATATACATTGTGGGAGACAAAAAACCCCTAACAAATGCAAGGGACCTGTCTCAAATTACTGACATGAAGTTGTTCATTTCCAGCCAGTATTTCCGGGAATCCATTCTGAATGACATTAGGAAGGCTCGGACCCTCTACACGGGCAAAGAGCTTGCAGCAGAGCTGGCAAGGATTCGACAGAGAGTGGATAACGTCGAAGTCTTGTCTGCTGACATTGTCATAAATTTACTGCTGTCCTACAGAGACATCCAGGTATGAATGGTGGGTGGTAATAGACAAACAACTCAATATGAGCAAACAGTGTGCCCAGGTGGCAAAGCAAGCCAATGGCGTCCTGGCTTGTATTAGAAATGCTATGTCTAGCAGCAGGAGGGAGGTGATTGTCCCCTTGTACTCAGCTCTGGTGAGGCCACACCTTGAGTATCGTGTTAAGTTTTGGGCAATACTAACGGGATGTTGAGGTGCTGGAGCAAATGCAGAGGAGGTCAAGGAAGCTGGGGAAGAGCCTGAAGAATAAATCTTTTGAGGAGTGACTGAGGGAGCTGGGGCTGGTTAGTTTGAAGAGGAGGCTGAGGGGAGACTTCATTGCTGTCTAAAGCTACCTGAAAGGATGTAGTGGAGAGGCTGTTGCTGGTCTCTTCTCACAGGTAAATAGAGATAGAACAGGAGGGAATGTTAGGAGCAAGTTCTTTCCAGTGAGGGTGGTGAGACACTGGAACAGGTTGCCCAGGGAGGTTGTGGCTGCTCCCTCCCTGGAGGTGTTCAAGGCCAGGTTGGACGAGGCCTTGAGTGACCTGTACTAGTGGGAGGTGTCCCTGCCTATGGCAGGGGTTGGAACTAGATGATCTTTGAGGTCCCTTCCAACCTTACCATTCTATGATTAAGTAAATCTATGAATGGCCTCAAGCTGTGACTGAGTAGGTTTAGACCGGACACTAGAAATAATTTTTTCACAGGAAGAGTGGTCAGGCATTGGAATGGGCTGCCCAGGGAGGTGGTCGAGTCACCAACCCTGGATGTGTTTACGGATTGTTTGGATGTGGTGCTTGAGGATATGGTTTAAGGATGAACTTTGTAGAGTAGGACTTGATGATCCTGAGGGTCTTTTCCAACTGGGATGTTTCTGTGTGATTCTCTGTGTGCGTGAATTCTCTGCTCTAAGATCATCTAAAACACAGCAAATTAAACTTCATTCTCAGTGAAATTTTGCACGGACTTGCTAATAAACTATATGAATAAATGCACATCAGTAATAATGCTTTACAGTGCTTTACAGTGTCTTCAGTGGTATTTTTTACCTTATTTTATAATTACAGTATTTATAGTGTGCCTTTACATGACAAGAAAGTGGTGTTACATGATAACAGCACCCAAAAATCTCACAACATCTAATAACTCTTCAACTCAGCATTACTACATGATGTGTCCTACTTAGCAGAACACTGCCATAGTCTCTGTTGATATGTAAATCATACATAATATGATGTACATAGGTATATGTATTCTTTGTCATCACACTTGTGACATAACATGCTCATATGCATTTCAGCTTCTGGAATGGTGCTAGTAATTGCTTACTTTGTTATACATCATTTCAGCTGCTGCTCCTAAAATATCTTGAAGTGGTTTGGTTTTGTTTGTTGGTTATTAAATAAAAAAACAAACCAAAACAAAAAACCCCTTAGTGAATAATCTACCTTAAAAAAACTGTGATATTGAAAGATTTGTGTGTGGTTTGGTTTTGGTGTTGTTATTTGTTTGGGGGGTTTTGTTTGGTTATTTTTTGGGGACTTTTATGTTTGTTTGGGGTTTTTTTGTTTTTGTTTGGGGGGTTGGGGATTTTTTTGCTTCTTTTGGGGTTTTTGTTTGGGTTTCGGGATGGTGGTTTGATTTTGGGGCTTTTTTGTTTGGTTTGGGGGGATTTTTTTGTTTGGGGTTTTGGGGGGGTTGTTGATTTTTTTGCAGGGTTTGGTTTTGTTCTGTGGGGGTTTTTTGGGGGGATTATGGAAGGAGTTTTGGTTTTTTGTTTGTTTTTTAGGGGTGTGTGTGTATGTTCGTGTCTGTGTTTTGTTTTTATGGCTCATGCCTGCTTCAAGAATTTCGTGATGCCTTAATTCAGATGCAGTTAGCATTGTAATAATGTCTGTACAGTATGAAATCTGATACGTGTTCTGTCCCTAAAACTGTTCATGCTGTAGAGGTACTAAAATTTCCACACATCCATGTTGAAGCAGCACAGGAGAGCAGATTGTGTTTCCCTGCTAAATGCTGTACATATTCACATTTCTGACAAGTGCCAGGTTATTTACAGTTTGAACTGAAGAAAGCGAAAGCTGTAAGACTTAAAATGAACTTTAAAATAATTCTTAGTATGAATTAAGATGTGTGTAGTTCAAAGAGGAGTTTATATAGGCATACCTCAGTACAGGCAACTAAAATCTGATTATTCTCTTCTTTTGGAAGGATTATGATTCCATTGTGAAACTGGTGAAAACTTTAGAAAAACTGCCTACTTTTGACTTGGCTTCTCACCACCATGTGAGGTTTCATTATGCATTTGCGCTGAACAGGTAAGAATCTGCCCTTACTTTCTTTCACTGTTGAACTCTAAATTAGAACTGGAAACTTCACACAGCGTTTGGTAATCCCAGGAAAAGCTTCCTACCAGCATCTATATATCAAGGTCTAATGTTTTTACTGAAAAAACTTTGGAGACTCTGAGCTTTTTGATCAGTCCTAAGATTTGCTTTTCTCTCGTACTATCAAATCCCATTCCTTTTCCTTCAGTGTGTTTGATTTGTGTAGTGGTTTTAGAGCTAACATTCAAAATTTTAAATAAAGAATTGGTTTGGATGCAGAAGAACAAGAATAAGATAAATCTACATCATTTTATTTGTTAACTGGACTAGTGTATAATCTGCTGTGTAAATAATTTTCTTCTCTTTGCCTTTCTGCCTCCTGCTTTGCTCTCGCTCTTCCCTCCTCCTTGCTGACTGATTTCTGCACTAACCTTGGCTGAGTAGATAACAGTTGGGGTCTTTCTGTTTTTCTCATTGTGGTGGGGAAGAAGGTGGCTGTTAGGCTTTTCTGGGCTTCATCCAGGGGGTTTGAGGAACGATTCAAGGGGATCCCTGTGAGGGTCCTTGTGTTGTTTCTACCTTGTAAATAATTGTAAATGTATACTTGTACATATGAATTGTATTTTATGCTCTTAGATTTTAGCTTGCTCTAAATACATAGCTTCATTTGCTTTCAAGCCTTCTGGTGATTTTATTTTTTTGGGGTGATTTTCACCCCACCATGATTTGTTTTTCCATAGGTTTGCATGATTTTTTTTTTTGTTTTGTTCTTTATAGTACCTAAATTGGATCAAATAGATACCTAGCAGAATTTTACCTCTATTAGATGTGCTTTTAACACTGTTGTAAAAGTGATAATGCTGATGAGAACATCTCATTTGAGCCTGAGCTCTGGTAGCATCAGGAGACAGGAAGAGAATCACAGAATTAACCAGGTTGGAAAAGATCTTCAAGATCGAGTCCAACCTATCACCCAACACCTTCTAATTAACTAAACCATGGCACTAAGTGCCTCATGCAGTCTCCTTTTAAACACCTCCAGGGATTGTGACTCCACCACCTCCCAGGGGCAGCCCATTCCAATGCCAATCTTTCTGTGAAAAACTTCTTCCTAACATCCAGCTTAAACCTGCCCTGGCACAGTTTGAGCCTTTGTCCTCTTGTTCTGTCACTGGGTGCCTGGGAGAAGAGACCAACCCCACCTGGCTATAATGTCCTTTCAGGTAGTTGTAGAGAGCAATGAGGTCTCCCCTGAGCCTCCTCTTCTCCAGGCTGAACAACCCCAGCTCTCTCAGCTGCTCTTCACAGGGCTGTGCTTCAAACCTCTCACAGCCTTGTTGCCTTCTCTGGACGTGTTCAAGCATCTCAACATCTTTCTTAAATTGAGGGGCCAAAAACTGGACACAGCACTCAAGGTGTGGCCTAACCATTGCTGAGAACAGGAGCATAATGACTTCCCTGGTCCTGCTGGCCACACTATTCCTGATAAAGGCCAGGATACTGTTGGCTTTCTTGGCCACCTGGGCACACTGCTGGCTCATGCTCAGTTCCCTGTCAACCAGTACCCTCAGATCCCTTTTTGCCTGGCCACATCTCTCCTTTCATTGAATGTCCATCAGAAGGTTTAATTATATTATAATAACAATAAACTAATTTTTGCGTCACGTGGAGCAGCATGGACCAGTTTCCTGGGTAACGTGAGAGCAAGCCTAGATTTCATTCTAGGATTCTGGCAGTTGGGCATAGCACTAAGAGGGAGGCTTTTCAGTGGAAACTGTAGAGGTTTTCTGCTCTTTTGCTGCTATCACGTGGAACATTTTGCTGTTGACATTTAAAGGAGTAGACCAGGTGTCAGGAGGCATTGAAATTCTCAAATATAGAAAATGTCATCAGACCTTTCTGTTTCTCACAGGTTTGAATACTGTAATTCAGGTTCACTGAGGAGACTTCAAAACTGCATTCCACCTCAAAGTGATGGCAAAATATGCCACAAGTCGTTAGCTGGAAAGATAATGTAAATCAGTTTTTTGAAATAAACAGGGAAAAGGGAATAAAAAAAAAATCAAACAACACCACCCACTCTCAAGAAAATTAAAAAAACCACCAAAACCCCAACAAGCCAACCAAAAAAATTCCCAACCCTCCCAAACCAGCTGTATAGCATTGTTCTTTCTGAATAAAACATCCTGATACTTTCTTGTTCCTTTATTCCATGTATATGAAAGTACAAACATTGAGCCTTCTTTTTTTTCCTGCTTTTCTATAAATATGTGCAGCTTTGCAGATGAAATAATCCAGTATGCACTGCCACTTCTATATAAACCTCTACTAAGGTTGCTAGGTGTGCCTTGGAGCCTTAACAAGTTGTTTAGACCTCAAGGTCACCATTTTCTAAAACAGCCTTTGAAAACAGGTTCTCTGGGGCACTAAAAACCCTGTAGAACTGCAGTTCCATATTTTCAAACAGATCCTTTACTTCATTGGTTCTGTTGGGACATCTTGCAGACTGAAAGGTCTGTTTTTACAGATGTGACTGTAAGATGTAGCCTTTAAGTCATCTGTCAGACAAAAGGTCTACCTGGTACCTCTAAAGGAGTTCAGGTCAGATTTTCTTCTCCCTCCCATTTCCAGCTTGTACATTCAACTGAAATTCATGACAGCCATGAAAAGTGTTCATGTTTTGGTTATGCCATCAGGAAATTACTTTGGCTAATTGTAACTTGCTTTTTATTGGGAGGATGTTTCTTCAGCTAAGGCAGGTCTGGCATACTCTATACACCTGAGTGTTTGCTGTGGAAGAAGCTGTCCCTCTTGCTTCTAATCCAGGTCACTAGTACAGAGGGACAGAGCAGCTTGATTAGTCAGGATTAGTCTGACCTAAATTAAGAAAGTGTATGAGGGAAGAATAGAAGAAAAAGCAGGAAAAAAAAAAATAGAGAGGCCTCTCTCTCTGTTTGGAGACCAGCAAAGTGTAAATGGCTTATATTAAAAAAACACTGTTGCGCTACAGGCTTCATTCTCATTAAGTTCAGCTACCTGTTAGTGTGGTCTGGATGAGTGGCACAAGATGTGGAAGAGTTACCCACCTGAAACTACATCCTGAAAATTGCCTTTCTATAAAGAAAGTCAACTGGAAAACAAAGAAGCTGCAGACCTATGCTTGTTGCTTTATTTGAGTGGTCAATATGACAAGAGAAAACAAAAGGAAACGATCCTGCAAACTGAAGTGATCACTTGCCAGGGGCCATAAAATAGCACAGACCTAAACACAGACTGTTACTTGCTCAGGCAGGAGCACTTGGTTTCTTTTTCTTCCACATCACTTGCTTCTGGAGCTTCTCAGGGCATCAATTGGAAGTGATCTCTCGGGTTTGACATTGACAATGCCTGTGCAGTTGCATCAAAACTTTGATATGTTCTTGTAGAGGGAGGAGAAAAAAATCCCTTACTGAACCTCTAATCACAGAAACATTCCACTTGGAAAAGACCCTCAGGATCAAGTCCAATCAATATCCCTACTCTGCAAGGTTCACCCTAAACGCCAAGCATCACATCCAAATGACCTTTTCAACACATCCAGGGTTGGTGACTCAACCACCTCCCTGGGCAGCCCATTCCAATGCCTGACCACTCTTGCTGTGAAAAAATGTTTCATAATGTCCAGTCTAAACCTATCCAGTCACAAATTGAGGCCATTCCCTCTTGTTCTATCACTATTTACCTGTGAGAAGAGACCAACAGCAGCCTCTCCACTACATCCTTTCAGGTAGCTTTAGACAGTGATGAGGTTTCTCATTAGCCTCCTGTTTTTCACACTAACCAGCCCTAGTTCCCTCAGTAGCTCCTCATCAGATTTATTCTCCAGGCCTTTCCTTAGCTTCCTTGCCCTCCTCTGCACTTGCTCCAGCACCTGCACATCTCTTGTATTGAGGTGCCCAAAACTGAACACAATACTTGAGGTGTGGCCTCACCAGAGCCAAGTACAAGGGGACAATCATGTCCCTACTCCTGCTGGTCAAGCCAGGATGCCATTGGCTTTCTTCGGCTCCCCGGGCACACTGCTTTGCTCATATTCCATTGCTTGTGGATAGTAGTTTTATTTGAGTAGTATCTGCTTTAAGATTGTTGTGGCATTTTAAGTGTGTGGGTTTTTTTGTTGTAGTTGTTTTCTTCTGAGGTAGCCTTCTTTTGCAAGCTTCTTCAGTGCAAAGCTTGCAAGACAGATGCAGAATTATTTTTATGTATTTTTCCTCAATTCAAATTCTAGTCTCTCAAATATTGCCAGCAACTTCTCCAAAAGAATATAATGCTGTCCCCAAACCACCAAAGAACAGTTTTTGCTGAGAAAGGAGTCATTTTCTTCAGTACACAAATGCATAAAACATCTTGGTAATGAATGATGTGTGTATCCAAACTCTGAGTCACCAGGAAGTGTCTAATGCTTGCAATTAAGTGGTATATTTGTCTGAAGTGCTTTTGTTAATACTGTCTTACTGGTTTCACTTCCTAGCCTTGCCTGTCATGAAGATTTAATCTGGTTTGGGTTTTTTGGTGTTTTGTTTTGGTTTCTTTCTTTTTTTTTTTTTCACATCCAAAGTGTATATATGTAAAAATTAAATCTCAAACAAACATAAGATGGAATCTTCTTTCCCTTGAAAGTTTGTGAATTGCTATGAAAGAAATATCAGATATGAAACCAAGGCTCATATCTTTCTGTTTTTACAGAAAGTAACATATAATCTTTCTAAGAATTGCTTTTGAGGTTCTTGTCAGTTCTTCTGCACTATCTGATACCTCACAAGAGAGACCAAAACATGTTTGGGGCTTTTATAAAGGTGTCCTGTTATGTTAAGAAAAGGAGACAATAAAAAGGTGGAAGGGAAGTGTGTGTGTGTGTGTATGTGTAATTCAGTGCATTGTGTATAGAAGCTCCTTTTACATGGTCATGAAAAAGTATTTCCTGGTAACTTTGTTGGATTTTTTTTTTTTTTAATACAAATTTTAACTATATATATTTTTTTATTTTTTTTTTTTAAATAGGAGAAACCTGCCTGGAGACAGACAGAAAGCTCTAGAAATTATGATTCCCCTGGTAGAACAGGAAGATCAAGTAGCTTCAGATATGTACTGCCTGGTTGGTCGAATTTACAAGGACATGTTTTTGGAATCTGGATTTATAGATACAGAAAGCAGGGACAAAGGAACGTTCTGGTGAGTGCTGTTTTCTTGGTCTATGTCTTTTTGTTAGCCTTGGGAAAATACTCCTTTAAGAAGCACATATTTCAACTGGTTTATATTCCAAATATTTGTCAGTCTTAAGGGATACACTAAATCTTCTAATCTTCTTCACTTGTGAATCTCCTGTTCTTCTAAAAATGTTGTTCACAGATGTGGTTCTGCAAAGTTTTTCAAATACCTCAGAGGCTGGTAGTTTAGGTGGTTATCAGTGTATTTTTCTCTTTTTCCTCAACTGAGAATTCTCTGGTTACTGCATTATTCTTGGGAATCTGGGACAGACAATCATAGAATGGTCCAGGCTGGAAGGGACTTCCAAAGGTCATCTAGTCCAACCTGTTCTGCAATCAGCAGGCACATCCTCAACTAGATCAGGTTGCCCAAAACCCTGTCGAACCTCACCTTGAAATCTGTTCCAGTGTTCCACCACCCTCATAGTAAAGAACCTGTTCCTAATATCTAGTCTAAATCTGCTCTTCTCTAGTTGGAAGCCTTTGCCCTCATCCTGTCCCTACAGGCCTCTGTAAACAGTCTCTCTCCAGCCTTCTTGTAGGCCCCCTTCAGGTACCGGAAGGCTGCTGTTAGGTCTGCCCAGAGCCTCCTCTTCCCCAGGCTAAACAACCCCAGCTCCCTCAGCCTGTGTTTGTAGCAGAGGTGCTCCAACCCCTTGATCATTTTCATGGCCCTACTCTGGAGCCACCCCATCAGGTCCATGTCCTTCCTATATTGAGGGCTCCAGAGCTGGATGCAGTACTCCAGGTGAGGTCTCAGCAGAGCAGAGTCAAATGGCAGAATCACTTCTCTGGATCTGCTGGCAATGCATCTTTTGATGCAGCCCAGGATGTGATTTGCCTTCTGGGCTGCAAGCTTACACTGTGTGCTCATGTCCAGCTCCTTGTCCATTGCACCCCCAAGTCCTGGGCTGCTTCCTATCACCTGATCTCCTACTCTGTATTGATAGTGGTGATTGTTGTGGCCCAGGTGGAGAACCTTGTGCTAGCTCTTGTTGAACCTCATGAACCATGACTCAACTACCATATCTGCAACCTGATAGATATTAGCTAACTAGGACTTTAAAGTGCTGAAGTTTAACTCCGCACAGATATTTAGGATCTACCACTATGTCTTTTTTAAATTTTCCACACTTGCAAGTGGTGTAACTGTTCCAAACTCATGCTGGTTAAAGTTTTATCCCCATCATCACCATGTAGTATATGCATATTGCAGTGGACCACAGTACCATGGATAGTCAAAGCAACGCGCAGCAGGCTAGACAAATTCTTAAGTTCAGAGTTATCATTGTTTTTATTGCTTTTATTCCACATAATGTTTTAGTGCATTTCAGACTTAAAAAATGGAGACACTGGCTGCCATCCTGGACTGTCAGAATGGCTTTTCCTATTATGACTCAGATGAGGAAGCAATACATGCTTGTGTTCCTCATATTAAATCCTAACTCTGGTCTTGTGCATATCAGCTGCCTGTTGAAGTAATTTCCTAGAATGGAAGTGTCCTTCTCTGCCATTTATCACTTATTTTCAGTCAACTAACACAGATTAGAACTGTCTCTGGTAAAAGATAAGATAGAACTATTTTACCATTTTTGGCCCCAGAATACAAGTACAGTTTGTAATTGCTGATCATGCTTTACAGTTTTGCAATGCTAACTGGATTTTATAAAAGATGTTGAAATACCAGGGATGCATCATGTTATCATCACCTCTCCCTTTGTAATTTTGAGTTACAGAAACTAATTTTGCCTCTAAGGCAAAGCCCATAACAAACTTTCAAGATTCTGTTTGTTTGGGTTTTTTTTAAACAGTATTTTGCTAAGATAATGAATATAAAAAGAAAACTGTAGTCCTACATGCAAATATTAGGCATTATCACAGGCTAAATGCAATAAATGCAAATTACTTTTGCTGTTATATATCTTGCTTTCTCCTCATTATAGTACCTTATGAATGGATAAAGATTTTCAAATCTAATTGAACAGTCAACTTGCTAGAGGGTAGGGATGCCATCCAGAGGGACCTGGACAGGCTGGAGAGGTGGGCCCAAGCCAGCCTCATGAAATTCAACAAGGCCAAGTGTAAGGTCCTGCACCTGGGCAGGCACAATCCCAAGCACAAATCCAGGCTGGGTGGTGATGGCTGAAGAGCAGCCCTGAGGAAAAGGACCTGGGGGTCTGGGTTCATGAAAAGCTCAACATGAGCCTGCAGTGTGCACATGCAGCCCAGACAGCNGATTATATTAGCAGTAATTACTTATAAGATATTTAATGTAGCCATTTTAAACAGTTTTAATTAGATGTGTCTTAGCGTTCACAATATTCATACATTTGATGAGGTGGAGTGATTGCAGTCAGGCAGATTTGGGAGAGGACAATAGACAGACTGGCAGGTCCTGCAGCAGGGTAGGATGTTAACCAGGCCAACCTCCAAGTAATCCCTGATGTCTCTGATAAGTAAAACCTAATACAGACTCAATACTCTGTGCACCTGTTGACATAGAACAAGGTGATCTCTGTTGAGTCAGGCTGAATTTTGATCAGAAGGTGTACCAAATGGGCCAGTTGGTTTTGATTTGTAGTTTGTGCTGGATATTGATGTGACCTCCAGTGTTAGTCTTGCAGCAGGCTTGATGTGCCTGGAGAGTTGACTCATAACTCGGTGGAAAGCTTTTGGGAAGGAGCAGACCTACTGCGGTGCTCCAGCAGGCCACACTGGAGGAAGGTGCATGCAGGAACAATTCCTCCATGATAGTGTTAGTTTATGTTGAGATGAAGGTGTTATCTCAGTCTTGGAGAAATGAGCATGGAGGAGATGTATAGTGATAAGATAATGAGGATTTGGAAATAGAAGCTAAGCATTGATTTTGCAACAGCTGATGATGACAAGGTACTTTGGTCTATTAAAAAAGGCAAAACAACAAAACCCCAAAACAACTCCATAAAGAGAAAAAGGCAGGCAGTGTGCTTTCCTGGCACTCAAAAAGCAGAATAACATGACATCTTTCATCTAAATATGAGAAAAGAGATGAAGGATTAATTCTTAACTATCACTTTCTTGTTGCATACTGACAGCGTAAATCAGACTTACCAAAGCTATCAAGTCTTCATTCAAATCTTTTCACTGCTACCTCCCAAATTCAGTGTCTGCACTGTGATATTTTCCCAAATGTCAGCTTTCAGTTTCTTGGTAGCATTTACAATTGCATCAGCTAAGCCAGCCTTTACTTCATAGGCAGACTTTTAAACCTTACTGCCCTTCTACAATACTGTGTGGGCCTCTGCAGTGGTATGGCCTGACAATGTACAGCAATTGCATTTAAATCAGTTCAGTCAACAGATGTGACTTGTGAGGTGTTTGGGAAACAATATTTACCATATTTTCACAATTAATTGTTACAGGTTATTTTTTAAATTGTTTTTTATGCTTGCCTGTAAACTTTTTTTGCTGTCCAGGCTAAGTGGATACAAGGTAGATTTAAGAATGACAGCACAGGATTCCACAAAACATGCAATTACACTTTTTTGGTAGTAAATGTGATGACTGAGCTCTGAGATAAGAGTATTCTTTGGTATGAGTAGCATGCAAAGATGAATAGAAAACTGCAGTTTTATTGTTGGGAAGGGAAATTTGGTAGGGTTTGGAAAGAAAAGGTGAGCCCAGGAACAAAACTTCTGTTCCGCTGGGGATACATCACAAGTTTCTGGCAGCAGGGGATTGTGAGAGTAGCTTTCAGCAAGACTTGGCCAGACTGGAGAGCTTGGCAAAGAGGATCCTAATGAGGTTCAACAAGGACAAGTGCAGAGTCCTGCATCTGGGAAGGAATAATAAATTGCACCAGTAGAGACTGGGAGGTGATCTGCTGGAAAGCAGCCCTGTGGAGAAGGACCTAGGAGTCCTGGTGGATAAGAAACTATCTGTGGGACAGCAATGTGTGCTTGTGGTCAAGAAGCCAATGGGATCCTGGGGTGTACATTAAGAGGATTGTGTCCAGCAATCGAGGGAGGTTCTCCTGCCCCTCTACTCTGCCCTGGTGAGACCTCAACTGGAATATTGTGTTCAGTTTTGGACTCCCCAGTTCAAGAGGGACGGGGATCTACTTGAGAGAGTCCAATGGAGGACTACAAGGATACTTAAGGGGCTGGAGCCTTCTCTGCTGTGAGGAGAAACGGAAGGATCTGATGATTTCTGGTCTGATGAAGAGAAGATTTACAGGGGATCTAATCAATGTTTATAAATGTCTGTCAAGAGGGAGGGGACAGGCTCTTCTCACTTGTGCCCTGTGATAGGACAAGGGGCAATGGATGTGAGTTGCAGCACAAGAGGTTCCAGCTCAACACAAAGGGGTAACTTCTTTATTGTAAGGGTCACAGAACACTGGAACAGGCTTCCCAGAGAGGCTGTGGAGTCTCCTTCTCTGAAGACTTTCAAGGCCTGTCTGGATGCATTCCTCTGTGACCTGAGATAGATTGTATGGCCTTGCTCTGGCAGGGGGCTTGGACTTCATGATCTCTTTGAGTCCCTTCCAAGCCCTGACATTCTGTGATCCTGTGACAAGAGATAAGTTCCAGGTATCTGTGATGAAGTCATCAGTGCTCAAAACAGCTCATCAGCAATGCTGGTGGTGCATCTGTGGTAAATATTTAAAAAAGGAGTTTTCTTCAGGGTCTTTCACCAATACTTCTGCCAGCAGTAACTATTTTATGAACTTAAACTCATCTCCATCTCCTTTGCCTACACGATTATCATTGTTTACAGCATAAATGTGGATACACATGAGGGATGCTTCTTTTTCAAATTTTGAAGTTTTGTGTATATCCATCCAAGAACTAGAAAAATTTTGATAGTCATGCCAGAAATTAGAAATTTTGGGGCAAAACAAAGTTAAAAGTACAGAGTGTCCTGTACCGGCACAACAAATACTTATTTTCAAGGGTTTTTTTGTTTCCTCCTGTCCTCTCTCCTTTTCCTGGTATTGCATGAGGGTACTACAGCAGGAAAGACCCTTAGGGTAAAAAACAAAAAAGGAGAGACCAGTTCCCAGTGTTGCCATTTCTCCAAAGTGATTATACCAGCCAACCAGTCTCTTCTAGCTATATGTATACTTAGGATCAATGAGAGTGTTGTCCTGTTAAGTTAGTGGGAGGGTATGGGTTTTGGTGGTAGTTGGCTTTGTGTTTGGGGCTTTTTTTGTGTGTAGGTTGGTTTGTTGTTTGGTTTTCTTTTTTTAAGTGAATGAAAATGTTTTGTTTGTACTTTAGTCCTGGTTTTTTGTTGTTTTTTTTTTTTTTTTTTTTTTTTGTAACTCACATTACAAGAAGAAAGGCAGGTCAAAAGAATTAGTTGCGTTGTCTTTGCTCATCCTGCCTTTTTTTAGAGGCCTGGACTCTTGTCTAATGATTGATGGTGGGCAAATGAAGTACAGAGAGAGTATATATGTGACAGATTGAAGAGAAGTCTGTCTTATCCTTTTGGGAAGCAGACCTGCTGTTAAAGGCTACAGAGTGCTGATTCATTAGAGCAGGAAAACCAACAAACAAAACAAAATATAAAAACTAGCTCTATTTTTGGCATGCTAGCATCAAAATGCACGTCCAGGTGTTGTCTGGGAGCCAAATCCTTAGGTTTTGCATTGTTTATTTTTCTTTCCTTCGTTGTGTATTAATCTCACAACCTGATTTTCTTTGTGTAATTAATTAGTTTGTTTGGATTTTTCTGACCATTTTGGAAGTGATTTTAAGCTCCATTGTTATTATGTAGCAGAGTTAGGCTGACTAAATGTCTTGTGCTCCTTAGCTCACATATGGTAGTCTTCATTGCCACCTCCTTAAGGGGGTGTCTGTGTAAATACATATACGTATATACATACATATATGCAACTAAACATGTTCTTATTCTGTAGAACAAGTTTAAAGCACTGTAGATTTGCTGTCACTGTTGTCACTATGCCTTGTATTGCCAGCATGAGGATATTGTGTGCTGTATGGGTGAAGCCTCTTTTTTTTAGGCTATTTGAATGTTGCTGCCATTCATCTTACTTGTTCACCTTGTCTTGAGGAGGGAAACGTCTGGTATAGTCCCATTTTATCTGAATAGACTCATAAGGACAATGTCAGTAAAGAATAAAGTTTGGAGTAGCTGAAATTGTAGCTAAATGCAATATGTTCTTGTCACACCTTGCTTTTGTGCTTGTGCATTTTGATATACTTGTATGTCACTGAAGCACATACACAACAAAATGATAGAATCATAGAATGGTAAGGTTGGAAGGGACCTCAAAGATCATCTAGTTCCACCCCCCTGCCATAGGCAGGGACACCTCCCACTAGTACAGGTCACTCAAGGCCTCGGCCAACCTGACCTTGAACACCTCCAGGGAGGGAGCAGCCACAACCTCTCTGGGCAACCTGTTCCAGTGTCTCACTACCCTCACTGTAAAGAACTTCCTCCTAACATCCAGTTTAAATCTCCCCTCTTCCAATTTAAACCTATTGCTCCTTGTCCTGTCATTGCAAGACCTTGAAGTTGAAGAATATGAAGTTCAGGTCAGCGGAAATTCATATATTTGAGAATAAATGAATGAGCTTAATAAATATAACTGTGAAACAGGTCTGTTACAGGCTGTTAGCATGATTTACTTTGTTTCTGGAAGAAAATGGGAAATCTAGTAAGGCGGTGTAATTGTTGGGATTGATGAGTAGGGTCTGTGCTTGTTGCGTGAGGGGAAAGGAAATGGGAGGAGGATATATAAATAACTGACTCCTAAAAATAACCACAAAGCATGTGTGGTAAGCAGCGAAATATTTTTGCTTCCATGGATTCTTGCTGTGCAAACAGAAGATAAGCACTCAAAATACCTAAAAGGATCATGATGTCCCTATTAGATGACATTATTTAGAAAGTAAACTTGTATGTTTATTTTTTTCTAGGTTCAAGAAGGCGTTTGAGTCCGAGCCAACACTGCAGTCAGGAATTAATTATGCAGTACTCCTCCTGGCAGCTGGACACTGCTTCGATACTTCTTTTGAGCTGCGGAAAGTTGGTAATTACAGTTTGCAAATTCACAGGGTGTCATGGAAGGGGTAATTAGCTACTGCGAGACGATATTTCAAAAATATTAATATCTAGTGTATTAATATTAAATAATTGGAACTCGCACCACCCTGACCACCATTTAATAATAATAATAACAGGCTCTTTGCAACGTTATGGAAACTATATACAGGTTATAACAGGATCTGGAAATAACTATTAAATATATACATTAACTGAACTCAAATTAAACTGGAAGAGAAAGTCTTGCAGCCAGTACGCCGCTTGCTCACTAGATGGACACAAGGAGCAACTTTCTGCTTATGGCAGAAGGCAATCAATGATTACAAGAGGCTTTGGTATTTACTCGTAAGAGGAATTGTCTGACAATACCCAAGGCTCGTGGCGGGGTTGCTGTCGGTAGCAGTCTTCAGGCTTAAGAGTTTCCCCAGGCTACTGGGCGCTGGAGAAAGGAGAGAGACGATCTCTGACCTGGTCCTGGCTTTCTTGGTAGCAGGCTCTCATATGCAGGCAGGACGTCTTGCGGTGTGCAGTCCCGGCACGGTGTCACGCTGGCTGCGCAGGCCGAATGTGTGGAGGCAGCAGGCAGGATGCAAGCAGACACACCTTGTAATGGCAAAAGGCACACACCCTGTGTTCCCTGCTCCTTTTATCCAATACAGCCCGAAGATTAATGGGCCTTTGGACACGAGATAGCCAATCAAATGGCAGTTAGCCAAGATTTGGCCATATTGGGTGAAGCCATAGGCTTGCTTTACCCTTTTTTGGGCAGATCACGGGCCTTGCATAAGGCAGCCGTGTGCACCCTGTTTACCGCAGTTGCTGGGCTGACCCCAGACCCCAGACTTAGTGGCGCCAGGTTCTTTGTCCCTTTTCCCACGGTTGCTCTCCCCAAAACAGGAGGAGGGAGAGCAGAAAAACATGCCTGGGCAAGCCAGGACATGTACAAGCCTAATTTGGCCTGTTTAGGCCTACCACGACAGAGGGAAATCATATTCTAGTGAAAGTATGATACCATCCACTGACATGGGAGAAACCTGATGGTCGTATACAAGTGCTTTGATAGTGAGAGTCTGAATAGTTCAGTTGGTCTATCCCTCCGCTACCGATTTACCCAACTGTGGGTGAGGGCTGTCGTGAAGGGTTTGCTTCCAGTTTCAAAGTCTTAATTGGTTGCTGGAGCTTAGTGAAAATCACAGATCACAGGATTTGAGGGGCTGGAAGGGACCTCGAAAGATTATCCAGTCCAACCCCCCTGCCAGAGCAGGATCACCTAGACCAGATCACACAGGAATGCATTCAGGGAGATCTTGAATATCTCCAGAGAGGGAGACTCCACAGCCCCCCCTGGGCAGCCTGTTCCAGTGTTCTGTCACCCTTACACTGAAAAAATTCCTCCTCATGTTTCCATGGAACTTCCTGTGCCTCAACTTCCACCCATTGCCCCTCGTCCTGTCATTGGGCATCACCCAGCAGAGCCTGGCTCCATCCTCTTGGCACTCATCCTTTACATATTTATAAACATTACTGAGGTCACTTCTCAGTCTCCTCCTCCCCAAGCTAAATATCCCCAGCTCTCTCAGTCTCTCCTTGTAAGGAAGATGTTCCACTCCCTGAATCATTTTTGTGGCTCTGCACTGGGATTTTTCAAGCAGTTTCCTGAGGTCATTCGTGAGCCGAGGAACCCAGAACTGGACACAGTATTCCAGACGCTGCCTCACCAGGGCAGAGTAAAGGGTGAGGAGAACTTCTCTCAACCTACTAACCATAGCCCTCCTAATCCACCCTAGAATGGCATTGGCCTTCTTGGCCACAAGAGCACGTTGCTGGCCCGTGCTCAGCCTTCCATCCACTGGGACCCCCAGGTCCTTTTGCCCTTCACTGTTCTCCAAAATGGACAACCCTTTTATAATGGACTATCCGATTCATGTGTAAAACAGAAATGCCTGAATGGGGAACACAGTTCCACATCACATTCTTGAAAACAAAACAAACCCTCCTGTATAACTGTAAAGAATACAGGCAAAAAGTCAATCCTAAGAGTGGGGAAAATGCACTTGACTTGAGCTTGGGATAGACCAATATAAGGATATTTTTCTTCTGGTACTTTCTTTGAAGTTTTCCGAATTATTTGTATTAATAGAATCACAGAGTGATTTGTGTTGGAAGGAACCCTTTGAAGACCATCTAGTCCAAGCCCCGTGATGTGGGCAAGTACATCTCTCACAGGTTGCTCACCCTGACTTTCAACACTTCCAAATGAACCATTCATAACTTCTCTGGGCAACCCAGTCCAATGTCTCACCCACCCTCATCATAAAAAAAAAAACAAACTTCTTTAAGAAGGAAGAATTAAAATATTTTGTTTGTGGTTTTGGTTTTTTTCCTGTTTGAAGAGAGTGCAAATTCAAAATTACTCAGCAATACTTTCAGGGAAGGTATGGGAGAAAGCACTTGAATGTTGCAATATGTAGTAATACATTGTTTGCAGCTGGCATTCGTCTCCTTTGATTTGTATAATTCTGTCCTGTAAAGTATTTTTTTTAATCTTTCTGTCTCCTGAGAAGGTTGTCACGTGAGAAAGAAACAATGTTTTTCATTCCACAAAATGCATCAGTCACTGCTGTAGGTTAGGACTTAGGTGTGCACTGTATGTCTGAAAGTAATTTTGTAGTAAAGTTTTTTTTGAGTGAAGATCAGAGTGAGATGCTTACTTTCATCTAAATAATGGAAGTGAAATTTAAGTTCTCTGATGTGAATGAAGATGCTCAGGTGGATGCAATGGGCTCCATAGAGTTGCTCCAACTACTGTGTTTGCCTTCTGTGAGTGGGTGACATTTTGTGTTTTGGGTTGGTTAGAATACTTTCAAAACCTGGCCAAATCCCAGGTCCTGTACTTGGGCCACAGCAATCCCAAGCAATGCTACAGCCTTGGGGAGGTGTGGCTGGAAAGCTTTCTGGCAGAAAGGGACCTGGGGGTTCTAAGTGGCAAACAACTCAATAGAGCAAGCAGTGTGCCCAGGTGGCAAAGAAAGCCAATGGCATCCTGGCTTGGATTAGAAATGCTGTGTCCAGCAGGAGTAGGGAGGTGACTGTCCCCTTGTACTCGGCCACACCTCGAGTATTGTGTTCAGTTTTGGGCACCTCATTACAAGAAGGATGTGGAGGTGCTGGAGTGAGTGCAGAGGAGGGCAATGAAGCTGTGAAGGGCCTGGAGAATAAATCTTGTGAGGAGCAACTGAAGGAGCTGGAGCTGGTTAGTGTGATAAAGAGGAGGCTGAGGGCAGACCTCATGGCTATCTACAGCTACCTGAAAGGACATAGTGGAGAGGCTGCTGCTGGTCTCTTCTCACAGGTAAACAGTGATAGAACAAGAGGGAATGGCCTCAAGCTGCAGCTGGGCAGGTTTAGACTGGAAACATTTTTTCACAGCAAGAGTGGTCAGGCATTGGCATGGGCTGCCCAGGGAGGTGGTGGAGTCACCCAGCCTAGAGATGTTTAAAAGTTGTTTGGATGTCGTGTTTGGGGGATATAGTTTAGGGTGAACCTTGTAGAGTAGGGTTATAGGTTGGGCTTGGTGATCCTGAGGGTCTTTTCTGACCTGGATGTTTCTGTGATTCTGTGATCTCCCATTCATATCTGAATTCTTGTGTCAGTGTAGGAGATAAAAATATGTTTTATTCTTTACATAACATTGGCAAATATTCACTTAGCTCACCTAATTTTAAATGAGATAGTTAAGTGAACCTGGGCTTTATTGTGTTGTTTAATTTGAATCCTTCCACCTTGAAGAAACTTCCCAATTGAATACAGACTGCAGCCAACTAGATTGGACAAATTAATCATATTGATGAAATCTGGGTGGGTTTTTGGTATTTTGTATCTAAAGTATCTTTTAGATATTTGGTATCATCTTCCTGTGAGTTTGTCCACCATTGTTCTCCCTAATGTATGAAGGCTTTTACATAAATGAAGATTCCTTATTACTCTAAGGTTCCATCTATGACTCATTAATGATTTGGTAGAGGAATATCTGGTAGCTCATTGGCAGAAGGTTGTCTTGTTTAGTCTGTTTTTTTTTAGGGGGGGTGGTTGGTGTGCTTCTCTCATGGAGACTTGTACTTGGTGTCTGCTGAAAACCCTTAATTACAGCAACCCCTGTTACCTGCTAGTGTCTGTCTTTCTTATTTTATTATGGGAAATACTGTCAAAGTATTTTAGGCCTCAAACTGACATAGCTATTTTGAAACAAATTTTCCAATACATATTTAATATAGACCCTGTATGTGTCATTGGTTTCTTGCTAATAACACTGTGATCACTGTTCATAGAATAGTAGAATACCAAGTTGGAAGGCATCTCAAGGATCATCTGGTCCCATCTTCCATGGCAAAAGCTCTGTCTGTGTGAGATAGCCAAGTACTTTGTCCAGCTGAATTATAGAAGTGTCCAGTGTTGAGAACTCCACCACTTCCCTGGGAAAATAATTCTAATGGCTGACTGTTCTTGTGAAAAATTCTACTCTGGTGTCCAATTGGAATCTTCCCAGGAGTAACTTGTATCCATTATGCTTGGCATTTTCCATGTGATTGGAAAAGGGGAGTCTCAGTCTTCTCAGTAGCCACTGTTTAAATACTGGACCATGGTAATAAGGTCTCCTTCAAGTTTACTTTTCTCAGGGCTGAGCAGACTCAGTTTTCTCAGACCTTCCTCATATGGCAGTTTCCCAGTCCTTTGATCATCTTTGTAGCACTTCTGTGGAGCTTCTTCAGTCTGTACACATCTTTTTTTTGTGTAGTGTGAATCAAAGCTGAACACAGTATTCTAGGTGTGGGCTGAGTGGAGTGGGGTGATGACTCCTTTATCTCTGCTTGGTGCTACCCTTCTTGCTGCAGAAACAGGATGCAGGTTGCATCATGCTCTTGGCTCTTACTGAGCTTCCACTAGGACTCCCAAGTCCCTTTCCACAGAGCTGCTCCTCAGCCAAGTGGGTCTCAATCTGTGCTGCACTCCCAGGTGCCTTAATCCCATTTGCCTTAGCACAATGATGTTTGTCAGCTGGCTTGAGTTGTACGTTCTGAGCAAGATTTGTCTTGGGTGAACTTTAATGTTTTAAACAAAAAAAGCGAACTTACAGAGGTTGTGTGGGGGATTTTTTTTTTCTCTGCTGCCCCAGGAATCTTTTATAAGTGTCATTCTTTTGATGTAACTTCTTGCTTAGGTCTGTGTGTACAAGACCATTCAGTAGCAGTAGATTTGCCTGGCAGCACTTCCTGTTTGGTGTCCACCTGCAGTACTATCTGTAGCACATAGAAATTAGAGGAAGTCTGTCTTCTCGTGAGAGAGACAAGAGCAAGCTGGTTGAGTACAGCCCAGGTTGTATGGAAATGATACTTGTAGGTTGGGAAAGGCTAAGAAAGGATATTGTGCGTAACAGCACTTCAGAGGGTGCGCAAGGGTGTGATTGTAAGATGCATATAGAATCATAGAATTGTCAAGGCTGGAAGGGACCTCAAGGATCATCTAGTTCCAACTCCCTTGCCATGCCATGGGCCTGGATACCTCACAGTAGATTGGGTTTTCCAGAGCCACATCCAGCCTGGCCTTGAAAATCTCCAGGGATGGGGCTTCCACCACCTCCCTTGTCAACCTTTTCCAGTGTCTCACCACCCTCACAGTGAAGATCTGATTACATTGGCAACGTTGTGATAACTCCAGTAAAACTAAGAACCCAACAGAAATGTTACCAGTCTGCAAGAGATCAGAAAATATCCCTTCTAAATAATCCTACCTCTGTCAGACAATAGCTCACAACTAAAGGATTATTTGAAGTATTAATGAAAATCTTCCTTTACTTTTCTGCATAGCATTGCATTCTTAACTGTATAAAACTGCTGAACTTTGAGACCAGAACAGAAATGGAAAGCTTTGACCTTACAGCAACGATCTCTGCTGGCTGTACAACAAATGAAGAATGCTGTAATATGAATTGTTCTGTCAATATTTGAGCAAGGAAAGCAGTTTGCTTGTAAAGCCTCCATAGTGATATTTAAACTGCCAATATCTACTTGCTGTATCTTCTTTTCTTTGCAAACTGTGGATATATTCTCAGTGTTACAAAAGCAGTGGCATTTCTGGCATTGATGGTTCCTCTGGCTTTGCTTATTTATCCTTCAGACAAAATATTTTTTATAAAATGTACTGGAATTCAGCTGCTGCTCTTTCTTCTCCCTTCATGAATGCCAAGTTTATCATGGAAGGAGGGAATGTGCTGACTTAGCCTGGATTACTTTATACTTTCAAAAAAACTTTTCAAGATGGTGAAATCAAAATAAGCTAGGGAAGTTATACAAGAAAACCACAAACTCAGAGTGAAATTCATGAAGATGTTCACTTGGCATAGAAAAGTTATGATCCCCCACCCCACTCAAAAAGACCAAACCCACTGGAAAATGAAACAAGGCTTAAAAACCCCCTACCTATAAATTAGAATTATGGTCATTTGAAGCTGTTGCTAATGCCTCCACATTGCAATTGTGTTTTTCCAACTTGCTTTTCAGGGATAAGTAAGTTTTTAAGATGAGCTTAGGGGGAGGTCAGAAACTTGAGTGGGTTTTAGCCCTGAATACCTCATCTTTCTCAGAAGAATTTGAGAGGCTAATATTGTCTTCTCTAAGGTCCTAGAATCACTTCACAGGATACTTGAGTAAAACTTTCAGTTCACCTAGGATACATAACAGTAATGATTCCCAAACTTGGTGTCCTCAGGTACAATCTCTGCCACGCATCCATCCTTCCTCCCACTACCTTCCCATAGCTCTTCCTTATTCCATGAGCTGGGACTCAAAATCCTTGCTGCTACTGGTCTTACAGTCTTAACAAACATTTCTCCCTGCCGTGCCAGTAATCCCAGTTGTACTTATCATCAAACCCACAAATCCATTTGTTCCTTACTTCGAATCTACTCCCCTGCCTGTAGCACTGGAGGGTTCTGATGGATAAATTCCTGCAGGTGTGATGAAATATGGCAGAATATGTGTCCTGTAAACCAGAGACCAGTGCTGCTGCTTCCTGTGACACATAACTTGTGATAGCTTGTTAGCTGTCACTGCAGCTGGTGAGTGCCATAGCCCAGTGTTCAGCCCTCCACACAGCTACACTGCTCCTTTAGCCCTTCCTCCCAGCTATAATGATTCATGTGTCCCTGTGATACCAGATCCTTACTTCCCTTGTGATGAGGTCATATCCAAAACCTGTGGAAGGTAATAGAATTCTGCCTTTGTCTGTTGTTGTCCACATGCATGCAAATGTTTCAGACACTTCAACCACTGAGGACCTTGCTGAGTAGTGTTACTCTAGGGTCTTGGATGAGATCACTATTTTTTTTCCTTGTTTGCTTTGTTGTGTAGGAAGCCTGTAGGTTTTGGTTTCTGGAACCCAAATGACGTTGAAAACATTTAACACAAATTCCCCCTTCCTGTCCTACACTGGCAAGTGTAGGTGTACATCCTCAAGCAGTCTCTTGACGATGTGCATATATATAGCAGCCTGGCTTTAAAGCCTTGCAGAGCTGCTATACAGAGAGATAGTTACTGCTGTATGTGGTGGGGTTAATGGAGGTGATGTGCGCCGCATCATGTCTCAGGTAGAGCTGAGGCGTTTTGTAAAATCTATTGCGTGTTTTTGTCTTCAGGAATAAATAAACAAAATTCTTTCCCAAGAAATGAAAAAATAATGTAAGTATGATTTAATCATAGAATCATAGAATGGTAAGGTTGGAAGGGACCTCAAAGGTCATCTAGTTCCAACCCCCTGCCATAGGCAGGGACACCTCCCACTAGTACAGGTCACTCAAGGCCTCGTCCAACCTGGCCTTGAACACCTCCAGGGAGGGAGCAGCCACAACCTCCCTGGGCAACCTTGTTCCAGTGTTTCACCACCCTCACTGTAAAGAGCTTCCTCCTAACATCCAGTCTAAATCTCCCCTCTGCCAGTTTAAACCCATTGCCCCTCGTCCTGTTATTGCAAGACCTTGTAAATAGTCCTTCCCCAGCCTTCCTGTAGGCCCCCTTCAGATACTGGAAGGCTACTATAAGGTCTCGTCGAAGCTTTCTCTTCTCCAGGCTGAAGAGCCCCAACTCTTGTAGCCTGTCCTCATAGGAGAGCTGCTGTGGCCCTCCTCTGGACCTGCTCCAACACTTCCATGTCCTTCCTGTGCTGGGGGCTCCAGAACTGTACACAGGACTCCAGATGGGGTCTGACAAGAGCAGAATAAAGGGGGAGAATCATTTCCCTTGCCCTGCTGGCCACACTTCTCTTGATGCAACCCCCAGGACTTGGTTGCTGTCTGGGCTGCATGTGCACACTACAGGCTCATGTTGAACTTTTCATGAACCCAGACCCCCAGGTCCTTTTCCTTAGGACTGCTCTCCAGCCATTCACCATCCAGCCTGTATTTGTGCTGTATTTAAGCATTACTTTGTTCTGTATGTTACTCAAGCTTGACAATATCTTGTTAGCAAGAGAGCACAAAGTGTGAAATACAGAGCCAAAATAGGCTGTAGACCACTTGGATACAATTTCACACTTCGAAAGCATTTATTATCTGATGCTTATAACAAAGATGCGAACAACGTGAGAAGACAAGATGTGTTTTGTGGGCTGAAGTGCAGCTAGTGTAATGATAGCCTTTTAGATAAGATTTGTTGCTGCTTCCAGCATGAAGTTTTGTCTGCTAGCTACTTAAGGAGAAAAATAAAGATGAACAGTTGCACTGAAATTTCTTGTGAATACTCAGCTTTAATATCGAGGACAATGGAAGATGATGTGGGAGGGAAACTGTCACAGTGGAGTGGCATGGGGACAGTGAAGACAAGACTACAGTGGTGAAGAGGACTGGCTGTAAGCTGCATGCAGGGGATAGTGTATCATCTCTCATTTAACCTATAAATACATAGCAGCTAATATGAACTAAAAATCATCCTGAAGGCCACAGGAATCTTTTCGTTCTCAGAAAACTTAACAAGTCAAAATAAAACCTGAGGCTTTCCATGGTCTTGAGTTGCTGAGGGACTATGGAATATTAATAGATGTCTTTCATTGGGGTAGGACTTGCGGCAATTAAAAGAACATCACTGCTGGAAGAAGCCCAGTGGATCATCTGTTCCTTCTGCATGGGGCCTTGTCTATAAAGGTAAGTTTGGGGCTTGGGGCTCATAAGTTTAAAAAAAAAACAAACAAAGCAAGAAAAAACATAATAGGTGCCTTATTCAGCATCTGTTAAGTTTTTACCAGCTATGTTGTGTAGCCTAAGGCCCCAATTTACCTTTACAGATGAGGTCCATGCAAGAACATAGATAATCTGACTATGGCCTTGTCCTGACAGTGATGTCTTAAAGTTCCTTTCTTGAGAAGACTTTAGGAAGATGGGCAGGGGAAAAAAATCTGCTACAGCTTAGGGTGTTTGGAGGGCATATAACATCAACTGGTAAGTATGATTTCCATTTTGCTTCATTGCAATAGAGAGGCTACAGTAATTTAAGCAATTAATAGGTTTCAAATCAGGAAAATGTTTGGATGTTTTTTAAACTGTATGAATACATTTCTGTGACTTGGGTTATTTTTATTTTATTGGGTTTTTTTGTTTTTGTTTGTTTGTTTGTTTTACTATAGGAGTGAAGATCAGCAGCCTGCTTGGTAAAAAGGGAAGCTTGGAGAAACTACAGAGCTATTGGGAAGTAGGATCTTTCTTGGGGGCCAGTATGTTGGCTAATGACCACATAAGAGTGATCCAGGCTTCAGAAAAGCTGTTTAAGCTAAAGGCACCAGCATGGTAAGGTGATAAACAAGATCATGTACATGACTGTGTTGAAACGTGAGAGTCTTCATCTTTCACATTCAGTATCATATGTAGTTGACAAAAGATTGGATTGTTTGTTTTTTTTAAAACAGCTTTTGCTGTCCATGTATTGTTTCACTGCACATTTACCCAGATGAGGAACTTGTCCTTATTCAGGGACAAGCTTAACACGGGTCTTTAATTTGGTGTTTGGGAAGGGCAAATTCACCATTGGTTCCAGGCTTTTTCTGAAGGTGAGGGAGGAGTTACTTGTAAACACCATGTTTCAGCGATTACATTACTGAAGAGAAGTGGTATTGACTTACAGGCTCAGTCATAGAATGGTAAGGTTAGAAGGAGACCTCAAGGATCATCTAGTTCCAACCCCCTGCCATAGGCAGGGACACCTTCCACTAGCACAAGTTACTCAGGTCATTAGTGCCTGGAAGTTTTGGGGATGCTTGGATAGAGAAGCATGGATATACCTTGGAATACTGTGGTGGTTATTGCACATACCAGTCAGTTTAGCAACTTGGACATGAATGTGCTGTATGGGGCAAGCTGCATCTCATGATTGAGAAGAATGCAGATTGAAGCTGAGTTAACAAAGATTAGCAATCTAGAGCTAAGGATGACCCTGTGGACTCTATCTGTTAATGCAAAGGCCAAGAGATATGTGCTCTGAGAGGAAGCTTTGGATGTGGGCAGCACTTAATCACTAATTAAGGTCTGGGCTCCTGTTAGCTGGGGAGAACCAAGACTCCTTTCTGACTAAAAAAGTTGTCACTGCCAATTGAAAGAGTGCATATATTGCAGCCTGTGTATATGTGTGTGTGTGTATATATATAT
>WBNM01026941.1:35328-104823 GCA_013399055.1 Ramphastos sulfuratus
TTTTTTAAATAAAGGCTAGAAAGTGTCTCCAGAAGCTGATCAGAGGGAAATTATAGAATAATTTCAGTTGGAAAGGGGCCTTAGACATCACCTTGCTGTGGGCAGGGAACATAATCTACTAGACGAGATTGCTCAAAGCTTCATCCAGCCTGGCTTTGAACACTTCCAGGGATGTATTTATGTGTGCTAAAATATGGAAATACCAAACTTCTATATTGACCTACTATGGGAAACTGTCAAAATTAAGAACTCTTAAATTTCTGACCAAATATTCTGTAAATGCTGTTCACAGAGTATTTATCTTCATTATTTTCCATTTTTAATAAGTGGATGTTTTAATGAGAAGCTGGATAGCACTCTCTAGAAGTCTCTGTTCAGAGTATTCTGGAGTTTACGAATGCCTGATTGTCAGGATTTTATGTACCACTGCCTGTGGGTTTTAGGTCTGTAGATTGTAGGTTGGATGAGGCCTTGAGTGACCTGTACTAGTGGGAGGTGTCCCTGCCTATGGCAGGGGGTTGGAACTGGATGATCTTTGAGGTCCCTTCCAACCTTACCATTCTATGATTAAACTCTGAAAATACAGCACACTCATTTGTGCTTCAGGAAGGATTTCTCCTGTGAGCAATTCCTTCCCAGTTTGTTTCCTGCTGTTCATCAGGGCCCAGCTGGGGCAAAGGGGAGCAGATGCAGTGTTTTAAGCCAGATATTCCCATGCTTTAAGAAGGATGATTTGAAAATGGACAGCTAAAGGGCCTCTTGAGTTTACATTATACCTTCTTGTTATAAGCCTGGAAACAAATTTTCTATGAATAGTTTAATTGTGATAAGGTAATAGATGTGATAAATCCTCTCTAAGCATGTAGATCTCATTTGCTGTGGTATTCATAAAAATTGTGTGAGATGATGTTTGCAACTTTGCTTTCTCTTGGCATTTCTGAAAAAAATGTTATGAAGAGCTCCATAAATCTGCCCCAGAAATTTGAACAGCAGAAAAAGCATGAGCTGTGTTTAGGGGACACATGCAGGATTGCTGTTGTCCTTTCTTAGCAGTGCCAAAAGACTGAGCATAGCTCTTGTCGTCTTTATAGAATAATCAGTTCCAGAAGTGTCATGTTTTAAAATCTGTGTTAAACAGCTGCCAGTGCTGGTACAATACAGAAGGCAGAACAATGTAACAAATTAAACTAGTGAGTTTCTTGCTTGAGGTTTTTATTTGATGTTGGTCATTACTGAAACAAATTTGACATGGGCTCAGCTTGGTCCATAGGTGGAGGATTTAGCTATTGCTTGAAGCCTTTGTGGTTTAGGATGCTCCACTATATGGGATCAGGAATTGAAGCAGGAAGGAGCATCCCATAACTCACTTAGATTTCAGGTTGCTTATATAGCAGCTGTGTTTTGATTTCTAAGTGGGAATTGCTGTAATTTAAAGCAATCCTAGAGAGAGCCAACATCTTACTGACTGCCTTCGTGTTGCAACAGTCAGCGTTTCAGTTGTGATTAAAGGTAGGGACATTACTATTTACAGACTGCCTTAAATGTGCTAACTCCATATGCTTGGGTGATCACAGGTACCTGAAGTCCATTGTAGAGACTATTTTGATACATCAACATTTCAAGAAACTGACTACAGAGCAACATACAGCCAAACAGGAACTCGTGGACTTCTGGATGGACTTCCTTGTAGAAGCCACAAAGACAGATGTGTCTGTAGTTCGATTTCCAGTAAGTGGTGGTTTTATTGTTGGCTTTGGGGCTTTTTAAAGAAATTGTGACGCGAAGGAAATGGACACAAAACACTGCTGATTATTAGGTTGTCAGAGGATAAACTACTTGTCCAGGTGAAATACATTTGGTCTGCATATGGGATGGTCTTAAATCAATTGTTTGTAGCTGCAAAAGGATTGCACAGCATGTTCCACATGAAAGTAATGGGGAAAAAAGTAAAGACAGAATTTTGCTGTTTAGTATTTTCTAAAAATGGGTATACTTCTGAAGCAAAGCTTTGCAGTATATTCTAGGTGATGCTGCATTAATTATTATTATGCTTTGAAGAAAAACTCTTTAATTTCAGTCTCTCTGTAGCTCAACAGGCTCTGCAGAATCATAGAACCAATGAATGGTTTAGGTTGGAAGTCATCTTCTGCTTTTAATCTAGTAGAGGTTAAAAGTCAGCCCAAGCAGTTGGAAATCTGCTCTTCCAGCTACCAGACCATATATTTGAACAGCATTGCATTATGAGTGTGTGTGTCTATATAAATGTATGAATTTTTTCACCAACATTTGCCTGAAATTTTTTATTAGACACCCTGGTATTGTACAATGTCCTGGAAGTATAATGCAGAAAGATCTTTGTTCCTGTACATATTAACTATATACATCTGGGAAATGATGTCTGGGGTGTTCTTTTTCAAGTTAAGCATTAGCAAATGCAGCTTTTTACTTTAAACAGCAGTTACTGTTGTGTCCCAGATACTCACAGTATTGTAGAGTTCTTTTGACTTTTGTATATAGATGGGGTAGTAGAGCATAAGGAAGATATTGGTGTTGAACAGCAATAGCCTGAAGTAGTAAAGCAGAACCGGCATGAGAGTCTCCTGGGAGTCTGATTCTCCTTCTCTAAGGAGAATGGGTGTAAAATTTTGCAAGGATGCTAAGAGGATTTTTAAAATCTTTTGGTATTTCTAAAAGACAAGGCTATGTTCTTTTTAGTTTTTTTTATGATGAAATGGTGCACATGGATGATTAAAAGAAGCTCTGGCCCATAAAACTATCCAAGTCAAGTGGTTTGGGTTTTTATTAATAGAGACAAACTGAAACTGATTATGACAATAGCATGAATCCAGTGACCACATAGTTTGATTGTATGGCATAAGAAACTATTCTGATATTGCAGGCAGACATACACAGTCTCATGCCTTCCAGTATCTGAAGGGGGCCTACAGGAAGGCTGGGGAGGGACTATTGACAAGGTCTTGCAATGACAGGACGAGGGGCAATGGGTTTAAACTGGCAGAGGGGAGATTTAGACTGGATGTCAGGAGGAAGTTCTTTGCAGTGAGGGTGGTGAGGCACTGGCACAGGTTGCCCAGGGAAGTTGTGGCTGCTCCCTCCCTGAAGGTGTTCAAGGCCAGGTTGGATGAGATCTTGAGTGACCTGTTCTAGTGGGAGGTGTCCTTGCCTATGGCAGGGGGTTGGAACTAGATGATCCTTGAGGTCCCTTCCAACCTTACCATTCTATGATTCTATAGAATACAAAAATTCTGTTTGTGCCCATTCAGAAGTAAAACCACACCACTAAGCAAGTCAACAAAATGAAACACAGTGACTTTCTTTTCCTTACCTTCTCCCAGATTCTTGCCAATAATTTATCCCAATATATATATATTTTTTTTTTTTTCAGAACTCTTTATTGTGGATTGTTCTTGGAGCTTGAAATTAAGAACTTTGTTATTGATGTAGGTTTGGGAGTTACTCGCCCCCCCACACTTTGTAAAATGACCCAGGCTAAAACTGGGTCGGCTGGAAGTTTAGATGAAGCTATATTTACAGCTCAGCACAATATACAAGCAGATATATACACTATATACAGGAATATTTACAGAAATATACAAAGTAAAAGTAATACAGAAACACAACACCCCTCCCAGAAATCAGAGACCCCAGGAGTGGCTCCCAACCACCCTTCCACCTTCTCCCCACCCCTACACCTTACGCCAAGGTTCGCCTTATGCGTAAGGAGAATTTGGAGGATCAGCTGGAGGGGATTAGAAGGAAAGTGGTTAATGAAATTAATCAGCAGAGAGGAGAAGTTCAGAAGCTGCTAGACAGCCCCAGACGCTGTGCCCGACAGACACCGACTGTCTTATCTAATGTTTATGTTCTTAGTTTCATCCATGTCAGCAAGCCTATGAGTGAAGTAGACATCACCATTGTTTCCTTTTCACAGCCTATAATATAATTTTCTCTATTAAAATATTCCAATTAGCCTTAAACCAGCACAGTTATCCATCATTTCTAGCTTAACTGTCAGTTACTCTCTTACCTGGAAGTGTGAGTGTCATGATACTGGGCTCCCCAGTTCAAGAGAGACAGAGATCTGCTGGGAAGAGTCCAGCAGAGAGCCATGAGTATGATTGGGGTACTTGAGCATCTCCTCTATGGAGAGAGACTGAGAGCCCTGGAGCTGTTTAGTCTGGAGAAGGCTGAGAGGGGATCTAATCAATGTGTACAAGTATCTGAGGGGTGGGTGTCAAGTGGAGGGTGCCAATCTCTTTTTGATGGTGCACAGTAAAAAGACAAGGAACAATGGATGGAAACTGCAACACAGAAGGTTTCACCTCAACATGAGGAGAAAATTCTTTAAGTAAGGGTAACAGAGCGCTGGAACAGGTCGTCCAGGGGGCTTGTGGAGTCTCCTCTGGAGATTTTCAAAACCTGACTGGATGCATTCCTGTGTGGACTGCCCTAGGGGATCCTGCTTTGGCAAGGGGGTTGAACTCGATGATCTCTGGAGGTCTCTTCCAACCTCTAAGGTTCTGTGATTCTGTGATCTCTTTTCAGCCCTCAGGGGAGGAAATGACACAGCATGTGGTTAACTTGTTATAGGCTAAAGACCCCAATTAGAGAGATAGTCTAAACCAGATTTTAGAAAGTGTAAGTGTCTGAAGATGCCAAGTGACACATTGGTCATAAATGCCTTGGCACTTTTGAAAATGTGGCCTTCTACTTCCTCCAGTGTGTCTGTGTGCTCATTGTGGGAGATGATGTGACTTAGATTTGACTCTAAGCTATGGCTCCTTCCAAGACTTTCTGCTTGGATGTTTATGTATTTCTTGCACTTTTTTTTAATAGCTGTAGACCACATTGCCCCAGTTAATCATTATTTCCTAAAGCTGCTATTTGAACTCCAAAGAATTGCAAGTGAGAAATTCTGTGTCTTGGATATTTTGAAGATAGTGTTTGATTTGAGCTTTTATGGGAGAGGGAATGGCAGAAGAATCATAGAATCATAGAATGGTAAGGTTGGAAGGGACCTCAAGGATCAACTAGTTCCAACCCCCTGCCACAGGCAGGGACACCTCCCACTAGTACAGGTCACTCAAGGCCTTGTCCAACCTGGCCTTGAACACCTCCAGGGAGGGAGCAGCCACAACCTCCCTGGGCAACCTGCTCCAGTGTCTCACCACCCTCACTGCAAAGAACTTCCTCCTAACATCCAGTCTAAATCTTCCCTCTGCCAGTTCAAACCCATTGCCCCTTGTCCTGTCATTGCAAGACCTTGTCAATAGTCCCTCCCCAGCCTTCCTGTAGGCCCCCTTCAGATACTGGAAGGCTACTATAAGGTCTCCTTGAAACCTTCTCTTCTCCAGGCTGAAGAGCCCCAACTCTTGTAGCCTGTCCTCATAGCAGAGCTGCTGGAGCCCTCTGATCATCTTTGTGGCCCTCCTCTGGACCCGCTCCAACAGTTCCATGTCCTTCCTGTGCTGGGGGCTCCAGAACTGTACACAGTACTCCAGATGGAGTAAGAAAAGGAGGAGATTTTCAGTTCGGTGACCATCTTTATTATAGACCTATTTTATAAATGTCATTCAGCTAAGCACTGAGAGCTAGAAATCTTCCTGTGCATACTGAAGTGGAAGAGAGTAGCTTTTTCTTGAATTAATAACAATACTTTACATTCTGAAGAAGGAAAATACTTCAAACCTGGGCAATATATTTTTGGTGGTTTAGATCAGATCTTAACCAGTGAAAATCTAAACTAAAGAGTTCAAATGAGAAAGCACACTTCAAATAGTTTGACTCTTTCCTTTAAAGCATGCTGGAAGCTGTAAATATCTGGAATTCATTCTAGTAGGGTGTTATTGAAGTGGCAGAGTGGAACTGGCTGCATTTACTAGGGTGGTAATTTTAGACTAAATTTTGCTGCCTTGCATGCCATCTCTTTTACATAGAATCATAGAATGGTTTGGATTGGAAGGCACCTCTAATGGTCATCTAGTCCAACCTCCCTGCAGTGAGTAGGAACATCCTCTATTAGATCAGGTTGCCCAGAACCCTGTCAAGCCTGACCATTGAATATTTCCAAGCATAGGGGCTCAACTACTTCCCTGGACAAGCTGTGTCCGTGTTCCACCACTCTCATGGTAAAGAACTTCCTTCTAAGGTCCTACCTAAATCTACTCTTCTCTAATTTAAAACCACAACCCCTTGTCCTATCACTCCAGGCCTTTGTAAACAGTCACTTTCCAGCCTTCTTGTAGGCCTCCTTCAGTTACTGGAAGGCTGCTATTAGGAGAGTCTTCTCCAGACTGAACAACCCCAGCACCCTCAGCCTGTCCTTGTAGGAGAGGTGTTCCAGCTCCTTGATGATTTTCAAGGTCCTCCTCTGGACCCACTGAATTGTGACAGAAGGATTTAAAAATCTGATAGTATTCAGAGAAATAATTTGGGATATTATTATATATAAGGCTAGTGTGCCAATAGGTTGCATATTAAAATAAAATTGCCTTTTTTATTTTTCTTATTAAATATCTTAAACTGCTATCAGCCTACTAAACTAATTCAATACCTAACATTTTACCCTTCACTCTGTTTCTCCTGCTTTTTCAGCTATGGTATGGCTACAGAAATAGTTATAACTTTTAAAAGTTCTGTGTGTTTTGTACTGACTCTTGCATTTTTTTTTTCTGCAAGGTTTTAATATTAGAACCAACAAAAATCTATCAACCCTCATATCTGTCCATCAACAGTGAAGCTGAGGAGAAAACTGTATCTATCTGGCATGTACTACCTGATGACAAGGTATTATACCATCATGTTGTTATAACTATTTTCAAAACTGAATCATCCATGGTAGATAAGGTATATAATATGTAAACAGTTGCATGTAATGATGGATTCTGCAAAGGAGAGCAGTTATTTAGTACACGCAGGAAGATGCTGTGGTCGTAAGCTGCCATGCATGTGTTTTGTTTTTTTCAATATGACACGAGATGTGGACAGGGTGGAGAGCTGGGTAAAGGCAAACCTCATGAAGTTCAGTAAGGACAAGTGCAAGGTCCTGCACCTGGGGAGGAAAAACAGCAGGCAGGAGTTGCCCTGTTGGATAGCAGCTCCGTAGAGAAAGACCTTGGAGTCCTCGTGGACAACAAGTTCTGCATGGGCCAGCAATGTGCCCTTGTGGCCAAGAAAGCCAATGGCACTGTGGAGTGCATCAAGAAAAGTGTGTCCAGCAGGTTTAGGGAGGTTCTTATCCCCCTCTATTCTGCTCTAGTGACACCAGACCTGGAGTATTGTGTCCAGTTTTCGGTTCTCCAATTCAAGAGAGACAGGGACCTGCTGGAGAGAGTCCAACAGAGAGCCGTGAGGATGGTTAGGTGACTTGAACATCTCTGCTATGAAGAGAAACTGCGAGACATGGGGCTGTTTAGTCTGGAAGAGAAGACTGAGAGAGGATCTGATCAATCTCTATAAATAACTGAGGGGTGGGTGTCAAGTGGATGAGGCCAATCTCTTTTTGGTGGTGCACAGTATTGAGACAAGGAGCAACCACTACAAACTTGAACATAGAAGGTTTCACCTCAACATGAGAAGAAACTTCACAGTGAGGGTGACAGAGCACTGGAACAGGCTGCTTGGAGGGATTGTGGAGTCTCCTTCTCTGGAGACTTTCAAAACCTGCTGGGATGCATTGCTGTGTGGACTATCTTTTGGCAGGAGATCCTGCTTTTGGCAGGGGAGTTAGACTCGATGATCTGTGGAGGTCCCTTCTAACCTCTGACATTCTGTGATTCTGTGATCCTTATTTTTTTCCTTATGTTTGTCCTGTTCAATAGGTCTTTTATTTCTAATTTCTAAAACTAACTTGCTTCATCTTTCAGGTTGTTTTAAACCAGTGTATAATATGCAAGTCTATTGCTTAAGATCTGAATGATTTGCAAAAAATTGCTTAAACCAACAGAGCTGTCTTCTTCCTGTACTTGCAGTATTCCTTGTCAGCTGTGGTACATACATCCTTTACTATGAAATTAATAGAGGGCAGTGTCTTAAAACAGAGTCAATCAAAACCCAAAGAACTGTCATGCAGAAGGATGGATGGATAGATAGACAGATGCTCCAAAGGTCTGGAAATGGAAAATGCTGGGAAGTCCTTAAGTCAAGATGTGAGATAGCCAAATGTATTTGGAAAGGAGCTTAGAAAACCTGGACATGCAATGGGAGAGGAAAACCTGGAATGATTATTGCATTCTGGGATGCTTAGGAAGCAAAATCTTGATAAGAGTGAAAACTGGGAGGATGCCATAGAACCTCAGAGAATCACAGAAATGAGGAGAGTACATGAGGAGTCAGTGGAGTTCAAGTCAGTCAGTTCAAGTCAGTTCAAGTCAAGTGCCTCCTCACTGTAGGAGGCACTACAGTGAACATCTCAATTTGTACTGGACAGTATGATCTGTAAGAACTAGCAGTTAGTTCTCCTGTGGAAGCATTTTACTTGCCTGCTGGATAGGACAGTGAAGACCTACTGTTCAGGTAGTCCATCTGTCAACTTTTGTACTTTTAGTCCCTGAAACATTTCTGCCTGTAGAGTATGTGGGGGTGAGCTGTTTAGAATTTGTTCTGAGTTCACAAGAAGATGTAAATGGACAGTGGCTGAAATAGCTTATATAGAACACAAACTGAAACCTTAGTCTAGACCAGTGAATTTCTGGGTTTGTGGTTCATTCTGAATGATGTTTTTCCAAGTAGACTGAGCCTCTAAGAATACTATAAAAAAGTTTCTTGCATAAAACCAAAATTTACCACACAGTAAATAGCAATTTGTCAGTACCACTATTTTTGTATTCAGTGTAGTCTCTTCAGAAACTACTTGGACATCCATGGGTTTTGTGTTTTGATTATGGTTTTTTTTTTTTTCTTTTAGGCTAGGCTTTTTTGCATTTTTATGAAGTTCACCTCCAAACAGTACTCTCCATTCTTTTATGTGGCTTATCTATAGCATAAGGAAGAACATATGACTAGAAGGAATTTTCTGGGCTATTGAATCATCACAGAATCATAGAATGGCTAAGGTTGAAAGGGACCTTAGAGATCATCTACTCCAACCTCCCCACTCTGAGTAGGGATGCCTCTCAACTAGATTCAACTGCTTAAGGCCTCATCCTCACCTCTTGCAGATACTCTTGGCATACAATATTTGAATAGTGGTGTAGGTTTCACAGATCATTATTTGTAGTGGAAAGTAGTTATTGCAACCCTGGAAGAGCCTAGAGTCGAATACTTCTACTGAGTAGAAGACTCTTAAGTCTCCTAGCTTTCAGTGTGCATTTGTTTGTTGCTATTTCATAGTCATTTGTTCTTTTGCCAACACAGTGTTTATGTTCAGTGGTTCGTTTCTCTCTCTGAGGTCCATTTCACAATATTTTTAAGGAAAACCCTAATATCTCTTGTTGTTTTGGGATTTATTTTGATTTATTTAAGGCAAAACAAGTAGGCTTGGTGTACTGTGACCATATGTGGCCTCTCATTGCCATTAGTTCATATCTTACAGTTTGAGTTAACCTTATTTGATTATGTGCACTCATTCCAAAAAACTAATGGTGCAATCATATATCTTTTAGGTACTGGGATATTTTGCTTGATACTTTCAGCAGTGGCTTTTCTTACATCTGTGTCACTTGACCACCCAGTCATCCTGTGCCTGGGAGAAGGATTTGCATGTTCTAGTCTGAAGGATTTGCATGTTCTAGTCTGAAGGATTTGCATGTTCTAGTCTGAAGGATTTGCATGTTCTAGTCTGTACCTGTTTGGTGTTTAGTATAAACAAGCAGAACTTGTAACCTTTGCATTGTAGTGGTGCCTGATATTGCAATTCTGTTATTCCATTTTCAAATGTTATGCCTCTTTCCTTTTGTATTTTTTTTCCTTGCCCCTTCTTCCTGATTTGGGGATTGTATCTCTGTATATTCTGCAGATCAGTATTTTCCTGAGTTTTGTTCCCCTAGTGTTAATCAATAACATTAAACAAGGTCAGTTTTAAATGGACTCCCTACTAGAATCATAGAATGGTCTGGGTTGGAAGGGACCTCCAAAGATCATCCAGTCCAATCCCCTCTGCAGTCAGCAGGGGCATCCTTGACTAGGTCAGGCGACCCAGAGCCCTGTCCAGCCTCTCTTTGAATATCTCCAGGGATAGGGCTCCAACCACCTCCCTGGGCAACCTGTTTCTGTGTTCCACCACCCTCATGGTAAAGAACCTCTTCCTAACATCCAGTCTAAATCTGCTCTTCTCTAATTTGAAGCCATTGCCCTCATCCTATCACTGCAGGCCTTTGTAAACAGCCTTCTTGTAAGTCCCCTTCAGGTACTGGCAAGCTGCTATTAGGTTCCCGTGGAACTTCCTCTTCCCCAGGCTGAACAACCCCAGCTTCCTTAGCCTGTCTTTGTAGCAGAGGTGCTGCGAGCCCCTGATCATTTTTGTGGCCCTCATCTGGTCCCACTCCATCAGGTCCATGTCCTTCCTATACTGAGGTCTCCAGAGCTGGACACAGTACTCTAGGTGAGGTCTCAGCAGAGCAGAGTCAAATGGCAGAATCGCCTCTCTGGATCTGCTGGCAGTTCATCTTTTGATGCAGCCCAGGATGTGATTTGCCTTCTGGGCTGCAAGCTCACACTGTCTGCTCATGTCCAGCTACTACTTTTGCCCTGGCCAGAATTCTTACTTTGGTGAGCTTATTCAGTAGCTTGGGATCTGATTGATGATCTGTTCAGGCATCCTTGCCCTGTGAGCCATTATGCCAAGCAAGGGAATGCAGTGAGAAATTTGGTAGTTGCTCCTTCAGCTGTACAATTATAATCTGTTGCTCCAAGTTTGCCAGAGTCCTTAGAATCCCTCAGAAACCTTACAGAGAGAAAAAGGTCTAGAAGAATTTGGAGCCACCAGGTTCCTTTTCAGATGAACAGAACCGGTGTAGTATTTGCTTTCAATAAGAGATTTTGTGAAAGAAATGGATACATTTATCTGTCTCTTTGATCCTTACTAGACTGAAAAATGCATTTTAGGGACTAGTTAACAAGCAAAGACCACCTATCCCTACTGCCAGGGCAGGTTAGGCAGCTGAGTTTGGAAACTTCTTCAGTGATCCAATTTCAATCTACCTGCTATAGGTCTGTCAGAGCTTTACTAGCTCACACTTCAGATTTCAGTTTAATTTGGCTCAAAGTCTGATTCTACTGATTCTACTGCAAAAATGCAGTCTGTGCTCTGAGAATAAGAATTGTGAGTTACAGAGTGTACGAACTTCCTTTCATGCACAAAGAAACTGAATTTCCATTTCAAATCCAAACTGGGACTCAGAGGAGCCTGCAGCTGGCAATTTTGTGATAAATAGGCACACGGCAGCCAGTGCCAGGATAAATAATATGGCCTCTTCTGTGGCTTACTTTTTTTAGTAGCATGTCTTAGCATTTATGCCTTTCCTAATATCAAGTTTAACATGAACAAATCACTATATTATTTTGTAGAATGCACATTACCTTTGCCTTGCAGCCCTCTAATTTTAGCAGCTCTTTTTGCGTGGGGAATGCAGTGGTGCTGTGTGCAAGTTGGAAGCAGAACAGCCTGTCTCTGGTTTGCATTGGATTCTTAATCCATTTTGAGTTTTGGTTTAGGATGATTGTAGGGTTTTGTTGTTGGTTTTGGTTTGTTTTTTTTCTTCCCTAACCAAAGAACAGATGCTGAGTTTGGATGAGCATGCCTGAAATGTTTACTCCAATATGTTCAAAACTTGGCTAGATTGTGAGGGATGTAGCTTTTATAATACTTGATTGCCTGACAACTTTGTGTGGTAAAATAAAAGATACATGCATCTATGAGAGATTAGTTGCACATAGATAACAGGTGAAATCCACAATACTTATGCTGCTTATGCTTCTTGAGCATTTCTGCCTGTCAGGATGTATCTTTTAACTTGTCTAGGTTTTAGATTATTCCCTGAATTGGATAAGGACCAATAGCTAAGATCCAAAGAGAGTTTCCAAGCGTGGAAAATTGGAAAGTGGCAGAGTTTGTCTGTGGGGGGGAGGAATGAAAGACAGTGCAGATACACCCTCCTTATTAGCAGAAGAATTGAGTTGGTTGTCTTTTTCTTCATGCAGGAGAACCAGGCAACTTGAAGAGTAGTTCTAGAAACACTTCATACTAGCAGCAGTTGGTGCCTCTGTCAAGGTGCAACCCCACCTTTTCTTACTACCAGGCTATTCTCTTGTTCCTATGCCCCACTGGAGAAACTCTTCATTTGATGTGGGAGTGGTACTGGAGTTATGACTTTGTACCTTCAAACAGTGTGAAGCTTGGGCTTCAAGAAACAGTTTTTTGCTTTTATTTTTGGTACATTGCATTAGGCACTTTACATTAGCATCTCAGCTTTTAACACGATTTGAAGAGGAAGGAAAGAATTACAGAGGAGGAGAAAATTGATGTAGCAAGGCTTATAGAAAGCTGTTATAGCTGGGAGAATAATTTCCTCTATTTCCTGCACATCATGCAACTTTTTGGCAGCATATCTGTTCTGAATTCTATTAGTGAACTGTTTTATAAGCTACACATTTTCATGTCTTCTTTTGGAGTACATTTGATTGTGTTTATGTTTGACACTCTGTCCCTACACTATAAATCACTTTTCAGCAAGAAATGTCTCTGTGCTCTTTAATTGCTCAGGTGTAAATGAAATACCAAATAAAACTCAGCTCTAGAAAACAGAGATTCTTTAAATATATTGCTCATTGTGGTGGCACCCCAAGGGTGCCAGGACTTTGAGGTGGTGTAGTTCCACCTTTTCCTGGAAGGAGAATGTTTTCATTAGAATATACAAAAGGCTTCTGTTTCCTGCAGTAAAATTTTATTAGATCATAAACATAGAGCAATATGACTGTCTACAGAGAGGACTCAGTTCTGCTGAATGTGACATGTAAATGTAAAAGACTTATAAATAAATGAGGCTGTTTTCATAGGGTGGATTCTTTCTTCCAGACATATTTATTACTCCCAAGGCTCTTAGGAGTTTTGGTGCATTCTTACTGCTCTCTTTTGGATTCAAAGGGACATGGTTGCCTTTCTGTATTTTTTGGATGCTTGACCTTCAGATTTGCTCATTGCCTGGGCAATTCCTCCTGCAATTCCTTCTTGCTTTACATCATCAGACTTCCCACTTGAAACTCTTTTCACCTGGTCTTCCTACACATCAGGGCATTGGGCATACAGATTCAGGAGGTAGAATTCCCCCTCCCCCCCACTTTCCAAGGGGTTGCACTGATCCCAAGTTCATCACCCAGCCCAGGCTATACTGGCAGCCCTTCTGATCTGCTGTTTTGCATACTTTCTGAAATAGTATATTGTTTGCAGAGTGAACAGTTAAGAAAAGAACCAAAACTTACAGAATCATAGAATGGTAAGGTTGGAAGGGACCTCATGGGTCATCTAGTTCAAACCCCCTGCCATAGGCAGGGACACCTCCCTCTAGTACAGGGCGCTCAAGGCATCGTCCAACCTGGCCTTGAACACCTCCAGGGAGGGAGCAGCCACAACCTCCCTGGGCAACCTGATCCGCCTATAACTTCTGTTGCTTTGGATTTGGGTGAGAAGAAAAAAAATAATCCCTGAAAAATGAATGTGAAAATGTAATAGGCTGTTGTAATTTGACTGGTTCTCTTTCCCTCTCCTGAGTTTCAGTCTAGAAGATGTGCCTACTGGTGCTTCACTCATAAAAAAAGGAATGCTTTGATTTATTTTCTTCTGTGTATTACAGAAAGGTATCCATGAGTGGAACTTCAGTGCTGCTTCTATCAGAGGAGTAAGGTAAGTTGCTTCCCTTTCAAGTTTTGAAATAAAAAAGGCATCTGATGAGTATTGTATTAAGCTGTAGACCTTGGTGGAGTAGCAGACACTGAATCAGAGCAGTGTATTGCAGGTACTTCACAGGTGGCCTTCTGTAAGTGAAGCCCCAGGAGTCATTTAGAAATGACCAGTTGCAAAGTTCATTATGTAAAAATTAGTAATCACAGCCCATTGAATTAAAGAACAAATATTTGCTAAAAGTTAGTAGTCACATTCTTTATGCTAACTTAAATAACTGCCTGGAGCACAGGATGTGTAGGTAATGAGGTTATGTGTGGATGCAGAGCAGGAGGGTATGAGGAACTAACAAGATTAGGATATCTTGCAACACCTTAACTGCTTACTCCTTGTTCGGTTTTGCCATGGGTGTGTAAATTTCAGGGTGTGGGGTTTGGTTGGTGGTTTTTTTTGTTTGTTTGTTTCAGTGTCTGGTTTTGGATATGGCTGTAAAACTGTTTCAGAGGAGGCCCATAAGGAGAGAAGCTTGGCAGTGCAGAATGGTAGACCAGAGAGTGATCATGTGAAGATTGTTTGAGAGAACAGAAAAGGCAGTTGATAGATTGTTAAAATAATTTTATTTTTTTAAAGAGAGAGAAAACAACCCCTCCTGTCCCAAAGGGTCATATGATGAGTAGGATTAGTAAATCATAGGATCAGGAATGACATGTGCAAGACTGTCTTGACTAGATTAGAAGGGAACAATGTTGTATGTTCAAGGCCACTTTGTCATCAGCATGCTTCCCTCTTTAGGATAGGGCTAATGAGATAATGACAAAGGAGTAAACTTTGCCATCTCTTTGCTTGATTTCAGCAGAATGTTTTCTGCCTGCTAAGCAGAAGGGAGAATTCTTTGCTGGATTGTGTGCAATACTGTCAGTAGAGGACAGCTGAATCAGAGTTAGTAGGGCTGCTCTGCCAGCCCAGGTTCAATGCAGTGTGCATTCTGTTTGGCAAGTCCAGCCTTGCAGTGTTTCTAGTTTCTAGTTTTATTTCAAGTGTTCTAGCACTGTTGTGATTATATTCAGATCAATTCTTTGCCCTAGTCTTTTTTTTTTTTTTTTTTTTTTAAGTAAGATTTATCTATTCTTCGGCATCATGCAGTTTTCTACTTCTGTGTTTGCTTTTAATGTAATTAAAAAGTCCTGAAATCTTACATTTAGTCATTGCTCTGTTCTAATAATAACTGCTCCATACACACAAAGCTGTTGCTATGTCTGCAGAATGTTTTTGTACAGATGGATGATTTTTTTTTTTTTTTTTTTTTTTTAAGTCCAGAAAGTAACTTGAACTATCAATAGACACAGAAATTCAGTCCTGCGAGGTTCATCTTATTTTAGGCATAAACTGCAATGATATGCTTAGTTCAGTCTGGTTTGGGTTTTGGTTACAGTATATTTTTGGGTGCTTCTAAAAACAAACAAACAAAAAGGCTGAAAAGAAAAAAAGTAGTAGTTTTTGGCCTTTTTTTATTTAAATTTCCCTTTCCTCTTACTAAACCAAGCTGTGGTCAATACAGTTTCTGACATATCCTCCTGTATGTGTTATAGAAACTGTCAATAGTAATTTAATTTTTCAATTAAATTTCAAACGTATTCATCTGGACAGACGTCCAGAACAACTTGGGAGACTTTACACTGCCCCAAGAGTCACTGTGAATCCTTAGAGAACAGGCTGCTTCCATAACGTCTTTGTCAGTGACATGGACAGAGGAATCAGTGCACCCTCAGCAAGTTTGCAGATGACACCAAGCTGTGTGGCACAGTCGACTTGCTAGAGGGCAGGGATCCATCCAGAGGATGGACAGGCTGGAGAGGTGGGCCCAGGCCAACCTCATGACATTCAACAAGGCCAAGTGTAAGGTCCTGCACCAGGGTAGGCACAATCCCAAGCACAAATACAGACTGGGTGGTGAATGGCTGAGAGCAGCCCTGAGGAAAAGGACCTTGGGGTCTGGGTTGATGAAAAGCTCAACATGAGCCTGCAGTGTGTGCATGCAGCCCAGACAGCAACCGAGTCCTGGGCTGCATCAAGAGCAGCGTGGGCAGCAGGGCAATGGAGGGGATTCTGCCCCTTTACTCTGCTCTCGTCAGACCCCATCTGGAGTACTGTGTGCAGTTCTGGAGCCCCCAGCATAAGAAGGACATGGAAGTGTTGGAGCGGGTCCAGAGGAGGGCCACGAAGATGCTCAGAGGGCTGGAGCAGCTCTGCTATGAGGACAGACTGAGAGAGTTAGGGATCTTCAGCCTGGAGAAAAGAAGACTTTGAGGAGATCTTATAGTAGCCTTCCAGTATCTGAAGGGGGCCTACAGGAAGGCTGGGGAGGGACTATTTATAAGATCTTGCAATAACAGGACAAGGGGCAATGGGTTTAAACTGGCAGAGAGAAGATTTAGACTAGATGTTAGGAGGAAGTTCTTTCCAGTGAGGGTGTTGAGGCACTGGAACAGGTTGCCCAAGAAGGTTGTGGCTGCTCCCTCCCTGGAGGTGTTCAAGGCCAGGTTGGACGAGGCCTTGAGTAGCCTGTACTAGAGGGAGGTGTCCCTGCCTATGGCAGGGGGTTGGAACTAGATGATCCATGAGGTCCCTCCCAACCTTAACCATTCTATGATTCTATGACGAGCTATAGGGGGAAAGCTTTATCTTTTGCAAGTACAAAACTGAATAAGCCTTGGGTTTTTGGTTGTGTTGTTTTTTTGGGTGATTTTTTTTTCTTCTTTATCCAAATACATGTAAGTTTCTGATCACTTAATTTTTCAGTGTTTCTTCTATTTCCACCCCCCCCTCCAGTTTTATGAAGGCAGGTATTCTTCAGAGTGGGACAGCCTTGAGAACCAGGCTTGCTTCCAGTCTATTTTTGTATCGAGACTATTTTTGCCTCCTTTGAAGCTCCTAGACTTAAAGCAGTCTAAGAAGGGGGAGCTCCCAGCTCTGTGGGGATACTCAGCCTTTTGAGACTATTAAGTGCCAGCTTCAGGAGTGCAGCCTTAATGTACAAAGCGAGTCTTTGTACGTGGTCCCGGAGGCTTTTTCAACAAAGGCTTCCATAAATATTTGCTGCACTACATAAGGAGATAGCAGGTTGAGGAGACATCTAGCATGGCTAATCAGTTTTCTAAATGGTTTGAGGAAGTGACTGAGGGGTCACCCCTTCTGTCTCCTATCTATCAACCAGTGTAATCAGCATCTTACTTCATGAGTAATAGAGTTCCACTCTCATGAACTCCAAAGGGACTTGGAAAGTATACAGAGCTCTGAACAGTGCAGTGCCAAATCGCATTCAGTATGCAGGGAGTCATAGGTATTAGCTTAGCTTCAACTCATTGATTTGCAGTTTGTGTGCTGCTGCAAATAACTCTGCTTTTGTCAGATGGCTTCTTGACCTCTTAAATGCAAATATTTATTATTGAGTCAGGCCAAAAAAGTACTGTTAATCTTGAAGGTGCCTGCTACCCCAAGGTGCTCTGCATCTTAGGTTATCCAGAAAAGTCCCTGGTGTTCTTCAGAGCTGACATCTATGAGCAAGAAGATACCATCTTTATTTTTCCAATTGAAAAAAAAAGTAGCAGACTACAAATTACCTTTTTCTCATTGTTTGGGACAAGCACTGTATTATGAAACAACTGCTACTTGTGTTGTTTCCATGGGAGAGTGCCTCAGAGGTCATGCTGATGAATGTAGTTTTAGAAATGGTGAAAAAGTGGGGTTCAGATCTGCATCCAGTTTTCTTCACAGCTTAAGCACTGGCAACAAGGATATTTGTCCTCCATCCCAAGTTCTTGGAGCTTGGAATTTCATCAGACTACTTAATTATGGCAGTGAGAAATGTCTATACTGTTACACGTCTAAAAACAAACGAGTTTTGCAGAGCTGCATTTCTGTGATTGCTGCCAATGTTTTATCTGCTGCTTCATCTGGAAGTATTAGTAAACAGCAGTTACAGCATTTGCAGTACTCCTCATAACTAAGGGGACTTCTGGATGCACATAAGCTGGGCAGGAGGCCATCCTACGTTGTACTTCTCTGTTTGTCTTCAGAGTTTCACAAATTCAACCCCAATTCCACTGTCAAAGTCAGTTGGTATCATGTGTACTTGGGAACCATGAGAATGAGAGATTTCCTGAGCAAGTTATCCTGTCTCTTTTTATAACTTGGTATATTTTATTCTTCCTTTTTTCACTTTTAACAGTTTTTTTTTTTTTTTTTTTTAAGGAGGGACATAACATATAAGCAATGTAAATGTTCACTTAAAGGCCTTAAGTATTTATGGACTTGCCTGCCCTTTTGCTTACTGCTGTGTAAGTGGCTTCTCTGCATGTCAGGTTTAAACTGACAGTTTAGTCAGGAAAAATTAACATGGAACCCGAAATGAATTCTGCTACAAGGAGCACAGAAATGGCAAGCACAGCACAGAATTGTCAGGGCTGGAAGAGACCTCAAGGATCATCCAGTTCCAACCCTCCTGCCATGGGCACGGACCCCTCACACTAGATCATCTTGCCCAGAGCCCCATTCAGCCTGGCCTTAAAAATCTCCAGGGATGAGACTTCCACCACCTCCCTGGGCAACCTGTTCCAGTGTTGCATCACTCTCATGGTGAAGAACTTCTTCCTGATGTTTAATCTAAATCTTCCCTCCTCTAGCTTGGATCCATTGCCTCTAGTCCTGTCACTATCTGATATCCTAAAAAGTCCCTTACCAGCTTTCCTGTAGGTCCCCTTCAGATATTGGAAGGCCACAATAAGGTCTCCTTGGAGCCTTCTCTAAATTGAACAGCTCCAACTCTTTCAGCCTGTCTTCACAGGAGAGGAGCTCCAGCCCTCTGATTATCCTTGTGGCTCTTCTCTGGAACCATTCTGTTGAATGAATACCTTTCCAAGATCTGCAGCCTACTTGGAGTAGAAAACTGATAAGGGTACCAGAATCTGCACCTCTTCTGTTAGGACATCTGTGCATCCATAAGAAAATGACAGACATACTACTTAATTATCTTTTTATTATTATTCTGTTACAGCAGATAAAAACAAAAACTGAAGAAAGGCATGGAGGGTGTAAAGTCATCCATCTAATTTTTTGATGCTGACTTACATTGGTAGCATGTTGGGAAAATATTAACAATTCACAGGAAACTGATGAGAAATTGTTGTTCAGGGTTAAGCTGTGGCTGATTTCTAAAGCAGGAAGAACTTGTGGTTTGAGTTCGAAGTCCAGCTTCCTGATGTGAATCTGAAAGCATATTTCATCCTGTAGGAGTAGAAATTAAGGGTTATAGCTAAATGCATTGAAGACAACAATTTGTCAGGTTCACAGTTATAATCCAATTAACTTTTCTGCTACTCTTTCTCAAGCAACGTGTACTAGGGGAGCAAGCTGAATGATGGTGAACAGTGGAATATGAACGCTGGAGGAGTAGTTTAAGTTTAATCTGGTGCTTTCCCCTATTGAATGGGTTAATGTGGTGGATTAGGAATTTCTCTCTCTCTCTCTCTCTCTCTCTCACACACACACACACACACACACAATTGAAATTTACCAGACTAACTCAGATGGCTTGGAAGTAAGATGAAGCTATATTTACAGCACAGCAAAATTTACAAGCATATATACACAATGTATTTACAACTATTTATAATTATATACAAATTAAAAATAATACAGAAATCCAAACTCACTCCAAGACCAAAAAAACTGTCCTGAAGGGCTCAAAGCTACCCTCTCTTTCTCCCTCTACTTTCCCAGACAGGCAAACAAAACAACCAGCAAAACTTACCTTGTTATGTGTTAGCCAAGATTAGTGGAGAGATATTAGCTGAGTGAGGAGGATGTGAATAGATCCAGCATTCCAGACCAGAGTGGGACAAATTGTTGACATTTTACCTTTTTATCCCTTTTAGCAAACCAATGGATGATATAGACTTCATAGTAATTTTATTTTTTGTGACCAGTGATCTAATTTATCTCATTAAAATATTCCAATTAGCTTCAAACCAGCACAGTTGATCTGTCTGGTTTGATAGAGCAGATGAAAATGCAAACGTGTCTTTCCAGTAACATTGTCTGCTTGACTGTTGTTTCAGCATTTCCAAATTCGAAGAACGATGCTGTTTCCTGTATGTGCTGCACAACTCGGATGACTTTCAGATCTATTTCTGCACAGAACTGCATTGCAGAAGGTGTGTCACTGTTACTTCGCTGTTACGCTTGCTGTGATGGAGTAGTTGGTGTTTGCATGCACAACAGAGACTATTTGTGACAGAGAGTTGGGGCTCTTCAGCCTGGAGAAGAGAAGGCTTCCGGGAGACCTTATAGTAGCCTTCCAGTATCTGAAGGGGGCCTACAGGAAGGCTGGGGAGGGACTATTTATAAGATCTTGCAATGACAGGACAAGGGGCAATGGGTTTAAACTGGCGGAGGGGAGATTTAGACTAGATGTTAGGAGGAAGTTCTTTCCAGTGAGGGTGGTGAGGCACTGGAACAGGTTGCCCAGGGAGGTTGTGGCTGCTCCCTCCCTGGAGATGTTCAAGGCCAGGTTGGACAAGGCCTTGAGTGACCTGTACTAGTGGGAGGTGTCCCTGCCTATGGCAGGGGGTCGGAACTAGATGATCTTTGAGGTCCCTTCCAACCTTACCATTCTGTGGTTTCAGAACTGTGGTGAAAGTTGATCTTAGCACCTTCATGAAAGTACTACTAAAGTACTCTTAGAGATGTAAAAGAGTTGAAGGGACAATGTGTAAGATCAGACAAACATTGGAAACAAAGACGAATGCAAATTTAGTATTTTTTAAATACACTTTGCAGGATTATTTTTCTAGTACTTCTTAAGGCTTGCTACAAGTGTTCATTGCCTTCAGTCCAACAAAGCATCCTAAACTAAAAATGACCTATCTGAAGTAGGAACATTTGGAGTAGAATCATAGAATGGTAAGGTTGGAAGTGATCTCAAACATCATTTAGTTCCAACCCCCTACCATAGGCAGAGATACCTCCCACTAGTACAGGTAACGATAAGTAGCAATAAGGTCTGGTCAAAATTTGGGTTTTTTGCTCTACTTAAGTGTTTTTTTTCTGATCTTGACGAAGCATACTTAATTTTCTATGCATTAGCATCACGATTACGTCAGTAAGATTGTACCAACATCCCTACAGGAAATGTGACAAGGGTTTGTTGCACAAAATTAAGGGTGTCTCGCTAAGCTGTGTGTCTGCTCCTTGAGCTTGAGGGCTGTGATGATGAATTGTTCCAGAAGGTGTTCCCAGAGGAAACATCAGAACTTTTTAGCCTAAGAAAGGCTGCAAGCTTACCAAAAACCACTTCAGTACTCTGTATTAGTGGCTTTGGCCACATCCCAACCCAGTGCATACCTTGTTCCCTCATCCATTTTAGTTCATATGGATGATTTCACCATGATTGTTCCCCTTTGTTTCTGAGTGCTTCTTAGAAGATACTTAAGCCATACCTTAGCATGCTTTGGTGTTTGTTCTTGCAGCCCTTCAAAGGCAGAAGTCATATGATGGTGTTTTGTTTTGTTTTAATTGGAAGTTGTAAAATACACTCCCTTTTCATTCCAGCAAGAACTTGAAGCTAGCCTTCCTGCATTACAAAATCTCCTTCAAATGTAGGCAAGACTTTTGTGGTGCTTCAGTGCTTTTATTGGGCATAAATTGGGGATATAGGGGGAGAGGTTCAGCTGATGCAGAGATCTTGAAATATTAATTCCATCAGCAATTTCAGACATTATTGGATGTCTTGCACATATAAAAGAAGAATGTAAAAGAATAGGAAAACTGCAAATTTTGTCTTAATTCTCCATGTAAACCATTTACTTTTTTTCTGACAAACTTTTCCAGTGAATTTATACTTAGTATTCTGAAGTCCTCTTTAATCTCATTCATTACTGTAGAGAGGAGTGTTGTGGGTTTATTTCCCCTTATATTGTCTTAAATATGTATTTGATTTTCTTTTCTGGTTTGGTTTTTTTTTTTTTTCTTTTAACAGGTTTTTTGACATGGTGAATGGTATCACTGAAGAAATAGGGAAGACTACAGAGGAAGGGGAATGTGATGGAGACTCCTTAGAGGTATTTTTACATTTATTTTTTTTTTCTTCTCTCCAACATACTAAGAATTCTGGGCTTCTACTGTCCCTTCACTGAAAGGAATAACTTTCAAATCCCTTCTCTGAAAGAGGTTAGAGAAGTTATTGCTTAGAAAATTTTATCCTCTACTATTTATGAATTAATTACTCTTTTTGATGGTCCTCATGTAGTTTTTATTACCAGCATAGCTAAATCTCTCATATCTCAGTACACATGCTTGAGAATGTACTCAGCTCTGGAATTCTCCAGTCCTGTTTATTAGAGTGAGTGTTGCAACAGTTACTCCAGAATGTGGTCAGGCAGCTTTAGCATCTGTTTAAATTTTAAAGACTGTTTGTTGGCTGTTTCATGCATCACTGGAATTTTGTGCACTTACATTATTGGCAGGTCATCTGCACAACAAGTAAGGCTACAGCTGTTATCAGGGGAAGGCTTGTCCTTGCTGGTTACCATCTGCAGACAAACACTGAATGAGTGGCAAACTCAAAGCAGGTGATCATATCAGTGCTGCTGGGAGGCTGTTTATACCCCTAGCCCATGAGCTCACACTGAAGCTTAGGATGCTCCACTTAGGCTGCCAGCCCTGTTAGCTAAGTTACAGCTTGCATGGGTACTCTGTACTCACCTTGGGTTTCTGTCTGAACGTACATGTAACTGAAAAGTGAGTACAGGGCTGCTGCAATGCAGTACTTTAGCTTTCTTTTAGGAAGCAGGGAACAGGATGGAATATTTCTAAGCCAGTGTCCTGTTCCATGCAAATCTAGTGTTCCGAAGCTTTACAGACATCCAGAACTAACTCAGAGTCAGCTCTGTGTAATGAATACAGAGAGCCCTCTGTCCCAGTTTTGACGCTGGCATTTTCATAGTACATCTGAAATCAGAGACAGGACAAGGAGAAACCACTGGAGTGATTTGTGGGATAGAAAAAGACCCTGTAATGAGAACAGTAGGGTGCCGAATTTGTTGATTTTAGCAAAAAGAAAAGCAGTGGGTGCCTTAATTACAGTGGGTGAGTATTTCTACAGGGAGAATTGTGATGTGCTAATGGTCTCTTTAATCGGTTGAAGAAAAACATAATTAAATAGTGACACCGAAGAAATTTGAATTCAGAGGCGTGAATTCATGAGAGTAATTGCTGAAACAAAGTACTGAAAGCAGTACTGGATCTTCTATTTAAAAGATAATAGTCTATTTGGAGGAAAGAAACCTTTATCTAGGCATAAGCTACTGGGTTTAGCATGAGAGCAAGTCTGTGAAATTACATGTCTGTGCTACACGAGAGGACAGATCAGATACCTATCTAATGACCATTTCTGGAATGGCCTTAAGTTCTTGGATGTTCAAATTCAGCCAAAAAGAGACGTAATGCACCACAACCCTGACTGACCTCCATTGGCACGTTTTGCTGGCTGACCCAGCGCTGGCAAAATGGAGGTTATGCTGGTTTTGGAAGACGTGATCAGGTCAGGAGAGCATCTGGAAGTATTTTGAGTGTGCCCTGCCTTGCTTTTGGTGTCTGTGTGGGAGCTGAAGTTCTCGGCTTGGCGCAGAGAGCCCTCTGTCGCCTTCTGTTGTTATAGCAGCGCCTGCCAGCAAAATTGCAGATGCCTACCGAACTGCAAATGTAGCTACACAGAACAGGTAAAAGCTGGCTTAGCTTTATGCACTTGCCTGAAATGGATCGCTTAGAAGCCAGTGCTTCCTGTATATTCAGTGGAGAGGAATAGACATATCTGCACAATATCTGAATTGTTATCTTGAAGTGTTTTGTTCTCCCTTCATGGTCTGCAGAAAGCAATTAGCGTTGCAGATGCCCTAGTTATGAGCACGGGGTCAGATGGAATGACCAGATGGAATTCAACAAGGCCAAGTGTAAGATCCTGCACCTGGGTAGGCACAATCCCAAGCACAAATACAGGCTGGGCGGTGAATGGCTGGAGAGCAGCCCTGAGGGAAAGGACCTGGGGGTCTGGGTTCATGGAAAGCTCAACATGAGCCTGCAGTGTGCACATGCAGCCCAGACAGCAACCGAGTCCTGGGCTGCATCAAGAGCAGTGTGGCCAGCAGGGCAAGGGAGGGGATTCTGCCCCTTTGCTCTGCTCTCGTCAGACCCCATCTGGAGTACTGTGTGCAGTTCTGGAGCCACCAGCACAGGAAGGACATGGAACTGTTGCAGCAGGTCCAGAGGAGGGCCACAAAGATGCTCAGAGGGCTGGAGCAGCTCTGCTATGAGGACAGGCTATGAGAGTTGGGGCTCTTCAGCCTGGAGAAGAGAAGGCTTCGACGAGACCTTATAGTAGCCTTCCAGTATCTGAAGGGGGCCTACAGGGAGGCTGAGGAGGGACTATTTATAAGGTCTTGCAATGACAGAACAAGGGGCAATGGGTTTAAACTGGCAGATGTTAGGAGGAAGTTCTTTCCAGTGAGGGTGGTGAGGCACTGGCACAGGTTGCCTAGGGAGGTTGTGGCTGCTCCCTCCCTGGAGGTGTTCAAGGCCAGGTTGGACGAGGCCTTGAGTGACCTGTGCTAGTGGGAAGTGTCCCTGCCTATGGCAGGGAGTTGGAACTAGATGATCCTTGAGGTCTCCTTCCAACCTTACCATTCTATGATTCTATGATTCCTATTCTTCTGTTTCACTTGATGTTGCTGTTTGCTTTGCAGTATGATTATGAATATGATGAAAATGGTGAGCGAGTCATTCTGGGGAAAGGAACCTACGGCATTGTGTATGCAGGACGGGATTTGAGCAATCAAGTCAGAATTGCTATCAAAGAAATACCAGAGAGGGACAGCAGGTATGGTAGCTATGGCTGATTCCAAATTTTGTGCCTGACACGATTTTATCAGTAACGTGATCAACCAGTATGCTGATCAAGGAGTACTTCTACAGAGCTGCCAATAAAGCACCTTGGTGTGTGGTATTGTTGTGGGTTGGATTTGGACCCCAATGATTTGGAATTTACCCCCCAGAGTTAATTACCAAGCAAACCAGGACTTGGAAGCAAAATGAAGGTTATGTTTACAAAGGAAGACTAAATATAACAAAGTATAAAAGGCAGTAACTATATACAAAATATATTTACATATATTCAGAAACAATACAAGGATCCCCCTATACCGATTCACAGCCCCCTGGACAAGGGAAGAGTAAATATCTCTCCCCGCCTCTACCACCTTTGTACAAGGGAGAAGGAGAGAAAGCAGAGAGCCTCATGGCTACTTAGCCATAACAAGAATCTCAGCCAAGGTTAGAGAAGCCAAGCAAAAGCACCAACCAGCAGCAGCTGGAGTGAAGAAGGGCAAAGGAGAAAGAGCAGTTTGTGCAGCAAACTATATTCTAATCAGTAGTCCAATGGAATGATATAGACCTATCTATTATTATTCTGTATCCAATCCCTTATTTTATTTACCTTTTACTCAAAAGTCTCCAGAAAGTTCCTATTTTTCTTTATAATTAAGAACTAGACTCAACTGTTAGTTCTAAACCATCACAGGTATGCAGCAGTGTTCCCTGTCTTTATGACAGTTGTGAAATATGTTATGATCACAACTGAAAAGTAACGTTTATTAGTTTTGGTCTAGTAGTTTATAATATATTTTTCTTTCCAAAAGCAATGTTGCTGAAGTGCAGATTCTCACTCAGACACCTACTGATAAGCCATATCTACTTAGACGTGTTCAGGCATGTCCTTATAAAAGAATTATTCATATTCATGATTTGCGACATCCTTTAATATTCCGAGCTTGAACGATTGAGAAAGATGTTTTCATTTCTTATTTGTTCATCACTTATTATGAAGCCTCTTAACATTAGAATAAATTCTGTGCCATGATTTTTTTGCCCACTTTTTAATTCAGAGTCTCTTTGTGTATGTGTTGTCCACTCATTTATAAAGGTTGCCATGTGAAGAGCACACTCGTGATGTCCTTAGTGCTTGTATGCTTCATACATATTAATTACAAACTGATATTTTAGCATTTTGGATGAAACCTATAGAAAGAAAAGGATTAACCTCTGAAGGTTGTACTTTTAAAGTAAAAATTACTATCTTTTGAATTCATAAGGAATAATTAAGTTCTGAGTTAGAAATGCCAGAAATGCAGGGATTCTTGTGCAAAAAGCAGGAAATCTTTGGTACTGCTATATATTAAATATAGGCTACTGATTACTTCATTGTCAGGAAACGTACTCTGAAACAAAATAAATCATTCCTGCAATGCTGTTTTCCTCAAATGCATTCCCAACACTACAAAATAATACTAGTGGCCATATTAACTTCCCAAGTTAAAATAAAATCATGTTAGGTAGATAATCCTGGAAAGCTAGATCTTGCTATAATTTGCCTTTCTTCATACCATTTAAAGTCTTTTAATGACTGAGTTCTAAAATAATAAATGCTCCATCTAACTGGAGAATTTATTTTATGGCTTTATTTTATTTGCTAAATTATTTTAGTTGCTCAAGACTCAATTAACTGTGCTCAAGATTCAGTTAACTCTGTGCAGTTTAAAAGTGCATGGGGAAGAATCATAATGAATATCTGAATGAATATCCTGTTAGTAGAACTCAGGAATACAATTTCTTTTCGTTTTTCATGTCCAAATGGCTAACAGTGTAATCAGAATCTTTATAATCACACGTGAAGAGACAAGCCAAAACTCAGATCAGCTTTTAGTAAATAGAACTGGAGTTGCATAATCATTAACCAAATACTTCCCTTGTTTTCTGAAACAGTTGTTTTCCAGAAGGATTTTCAGATGGACACTTAGGTATTTTTTAGCTCTTCCCTCTGCTTTTTTGAGTTGAGCCTCTAATTGTAGCTTAATGCTGCTGTTAGACTGCCCCAGAAAGGAGTGAAGGTCATAGACACTTTTCCCCTAAACTTCAATTGCATTTGTGCTTTGATTGCATTCCTGGCACTGGCACTCTGCTGGGTCCAGGGAGACATAGCTCCTGGAATTGTGGCAGCAGGAAGCTACCCCTCCTCCCAGTGAATAAATAAAATTTTACTGCCAGGTCCTTAGGGGACAAGAATGCACCAGTACTGGTGCGAAGTCTACACTGAGAGCAACCTGGCAAAGGTAGCAGTGAAACTATTCCTTTTGGTGCCAAGTAGCTGCAAGGTTGCATCTGAGTATGTCTTCCACTTGCTGAAGGCTCTACAGCCCCTTCTCACCTCTGGAATGATAGAAAGGGGTCCATGACTCTCATCTATTTCAATATCCTGACAGCCTGACTGCAGATGTTAGTGCTTTAGTGAAAAATAGCTACCAATCTCAGCATGGTGTCTGTTTTATCAGACAGTACACAGAATCTGGCAGCTGGCAAAAAGACTGCTGAAAAACTGATACCAGAAAAATATTTAACCTCAGGCTAAATGACGTTTGTTGAAATTGCTTTGATAGCTTCTTCTGAAGATCTTCACATGAAATGATGCCTATTTTCTTACTCTAATAGCTATCCACTCTTGCTTTCAGATAAGACTCTTACTTTAATGACTTAAAAGTTAAATGGTGATTTATTTATTTAACTCTCATTAATGAGATTAATGATATACTGACTTTATGTCTTACTAGTTCACTTTGACATCTGTCTGAATCCAAGCCCTTGTCCAACTGTTTATGCTCAAGTTAGGCTGGAGAAAAGTTAATTTTCCACAAATTTTTGTTTTGCTTAACCTATGTACATGTAGAACATTTTGTGTATATGTTTTATACATGTGATGTGTTTTTATATATTTTTACATGAATTTTTGAGTATGTGGTGGTCTAACACAGTCATTTTCAGTGGAAACTAAAGCAGACCTAAAGAACTTCAGCTACTGCAGCAGTAGTAGTACTGCTACAGCACTTTCTTTCAAAGGTCAATATTGAATGAACTATTTCTTTTTTTCTTTTTTTCTTTCTTTCTTTTTTTTTTCCCCAGATACTCCCAACCTCTGCATGAAGAAATAGCTTTGCATAAGCATCTCAAACATAAGAACATTGTCCAGTACTTAGGTTCTCTTAGTGAGAATGGCTTCATAAAGATATTCATGGAACAGGTGCCAGGTGGTAAGTTGTCAAGGAAGCTGGTTTGGTGGTGGTTTGCTTTCCTTGTTTATTAGCATTATGAAAGTATAAAAATCTATACCACTGCAACAAGATATTTCTTGGAATGTAATATTCTTTAGTGTCTCTTTCCTAAATTAATGAGGAAGTCTGTGTCAACAAAGTGCTTGAATCCTCTCATTCAGTATTTAGATTAGATGTACAGGTCAGATCGTTGCTGTGGCCGGTGAGCTCCTTTCATCTACAGATCTGGGATGAGTTGACCCTGACTGTATACCAGGTGCCCACCAAAGCTGCTCTATCACACCCATCCTCAGCCACACAGAAAAGGAATATAAAGACTTACGGGTTGAGATAAGAACAGGGAGAGATCCATCATCAATTATTGTCAAGGGCAAAACGGAGTTAACTTGGTGAAAAAAAAATTATCAGCAATCAGTTTGGAGTAAGATAATGAGAAATAAACTCAAATATGAACATATTCTCCCAACCTCCCCCCCCTCCTCTTCCCAGGTTTAACTTTACTTCCAATTTCTCGACCTCCTCTCCCCACCAAGCAGCACAGAGGGATAGGGAATGAAGGTTGCAGTCAGTTCATCATCACATGTTGTCTCTGCCACTCCTTCCCCATCACAGGGAGGACTCCATATTCTTCCCCTGCTCCAACATGAGGTCCCTCCCATGGGAGATAGTCCTCTCTGAACTTCTGCAACATGCATTCTTCCCAAGGGCTGCAGGTTCTTCACAAAGCGTGTGTCCAGCATAGGTCTGTTGCACGAGGTGCAGTCCTTCAGGATCAGAGTGCTCCAGTGTGGGTCCTCCATGGAATCACAAGTCATGCCACCAAACCTGCTCTGGTGTGGGCTCCTCTGTGTATAGGCCACAGGGCCTGCTAGGAGCCTGCTCCAGTATGGACTTCCCACAGGGTCACAGCCTCCTGTGGGCATCTACCTACTCTGGCACAGGGTCCTTCACAGGGTGCAGGTGGACATCTGTTCCACTGTTAACCTCCATGGGCAGCAGGGAACCCTGCTGTAACCTCGACCATGGTAACAAGTAGGGTGCCAGGGAATCTTCGCTCTGGCACCTGGGGCACCTCTTCCCCTTTCTTCTTCATTGACTTTGGTGTCTGCAGAATTGTTTCTCTCACATACTCCCACTGCTCTCTCTGCTTACAGTTGCCCATCAACTTTTTCCTCTTTCTTACATACATTATCATAGAAGGGCTATCACTATGGCTGATGAGCTCAGCCTTGGCCAGTGGGGAGCCATCAGATGTGAAGGAAGCTCCTAGCAGCTTCTCAGAAGCCACTTCAGTAGTCTCCTCACTACCAAAACCTTTCCACACAAACCTAATACAGGTTCAGAGATGATTTGTGGTCATCCTTCTAGAGAAACTGTAGCTAGTATCAGAGCCATCCTCAGATACCTGACACAAGAGGAAGGCAATTGATGATTGTGGCTTCTCTTTGAGACCAAAGAACTCACAACAGCTAGTTGCAACAGAAATCCCACTCCTTGGGTTTAGTTTTTTGAGAAGCCGAAGGTGGTGTATATGCAAAGACATGCAAAGCACACTCACACTTCTTCACTTTTTTACACCATTCTTCTGGGGCCTAGGCAGAGGAGAGAGGAAAGCAGATCGAATAAATAGGTTCTGATCTGCCTGCTTGAGGAAGCATTCACTCCTCTGCTGCAGTTGAGTCCAGTGGAGATACTGAGGCTCTCTTTTTATTTACTCAGGCTGGTAATGATGCAAGTTAGCATTCACCTGGAGATGCCATTAGTTACAGAAGAGGAGCCTACACTTGGTTTGGGACTGATATTTGTTGTTAATTTGTTTTTCCTTTGGGAAGAAGGCAGAACTTAATTAGTCTTTTAGCCTCACTTTTTTCTCTCTCCAAAACAATAGGCAGCCTTTCTGCTCTTCTACGATCAAAATGGGGACCATTAAAAAATAATGAGCAGACAATTGGATTCTACACCAAGCAGATTCTTGAAGGATTAAAATACCTCCATGACAACCAAATAGTGCATCGAGACATAAAGGTAAGAATTTGCAGAAGATTGAGCCTGATAGTCTTATGTAACTGCATAACCATTTCTTTGTCCTCTGATTTAAAACCTTTTTATCTGAAACTTCTTTGTTCTCACATACCCTCTCTGTTATTAGGAAATTTGGGTTAGGTAAGTGAACCATTGCTGATTTGAATTTGCAACAATAAAATATGTGTTCAAGGCGCGCTTGGACATGGCACTTGGTGCCATGGTCTAGTCTTGAGGTCTGTAGTAATGGGTTGGACTTGATGATCTTTGAGGTCTCTTCCAACCTTGCTGATACTGTGATATGGAGGGTTTTATTAATTTTAAAAGAATTTATATATATAATAACATAAGATGTATCTGTTTGCAATGACATGTTCCAACTTTCATGAAAGCTTATTAGAAGTAAATCACAGAATCACAGCATGTCAGGGGCAGGAAGGGACCTCAAAAGATCATCCAGTCCAACCCCCCTGCCAGAGCAGGATCACCTAGAGCAGATCACACAGGAATGAATCCAAGCAGATCTTGAGTATCTCCAGAGAGGGAGACTCCACAACCCCCCTGAGCAGCCTGTTCCAGTATTCCGGCACCTTCCCAGGGGAAAAATTCTTCCTTATGTTTCCATGGAACTTCCTATGCCTCAACTTCCACCCATTGCCCCTTGTCCTGTCATTGGGCATCAGCAAGCAGAGCCTGGCTCCATCCTCTTGGCACTCACCCTTTACCTATTTATAAGCATTAATGAGGTCACCTCAGTCGCCTCCTCTCCAAGCAGCAGGGCCCCAGCTCCCTCAGACTATCCTGGTAAGAGAGATGTTCCATTCCCTTAATCATCTTTGTGGCTCTGTGCTGGATTCTCTCAAGCAGTTCTATGTCCTTCTTGAACTGGAAGGCCCAGAACTGGACACAGTATTCCAGACACAGCCTCACCAGGGTTAACCACAGCCCTTATACACCCCAGAATGGCACTGGCCCTCCTTGCCGCAGAGCACACTGCTGGCTCACGGTCAACCTCTCATCTACTAGGAACTTTTTCTCCTTCACTGCCTTCCAACAGGTCAGCCCCCAACCTATACTGATACCTGGGGTTGTTCTTTCCCAGCTTCAAGACTCTACACTTGCCCTTGTTGAATTTCATTCAGTTTCTCCCTGCCTAACCCTCCAGCCTCTCTGTCTGAATGGCAGCACAGCCTTCCAGTGGATGGGATATTACCAAGTTCCTTTCCAAGGAGACTGCAGATGAAAACATTCCCTTTTTAAAAGGAAAAAAACCCCAAACAATGATTAAAGAAAAAAGCAGCCTTTTTCCCCCTCTCTGAGTATTCTTGGACTGAATTCCTGTATGTTCCTGTAGTAGGGTCAATTTACTTTGAAGTGAAGTTTCTGATAATGGGATTGCATAAGGCAGGACACTATTGATTCTTCTTTCACTTCCCCTCTTTAAAAGCCTTAAGATAATCATTACTTACTAAAGAGTGCATTGTAGATAACAAGCTATGCAAGAAGTATTTGATGGAGAGTCAGCAGAGAAAAATAATTGCTCTGAATGTTCTGTTCCTCAGGGTGATAACGTGCTTATCAATACCTATAGTGGAGTGTTAAAGATTTCAGACTTTGGAACTTCAAAGAGACTTGCAGGAATCAACCCATGTACTGAAACTTTCACTGGTATGTTCTCAGAGGAGACTCTCTTCTCACTCAAACTGTGCATGTAGGGTCAGAATCCCACAGCTGCTGAACTTTCATTCACATCAATATGAAAGGCTGCTGGAGAATAACTTTTTGTGTAGCTCTAATCTTAAACTGTGCACCATACTTGTATGCACTGTTCAAAGAGAATGAATGATGTTTTGGAAGTTCCACTTGACATGACAGTCGTGTAAAACAGAAGAGCTGTGTCTTTCCTGTGTTCTATCTGAATGTGCTTCTTCTGTATGCATGGTGGGTTTTTTTTTATCTTGCTGATCAAAGGCTAACTTTTTTCGCTCCTACAACTGGCTTGGACATCCTGGCTTCATCTCCAGAGCTGCTTATCTAAAGAGCCTGTAATTAACTTGATCCACATTCTGTTTGATAATTTGATTTAAATTATGCAGTGGCACTTCATTAAATAATTATGTGAAATGACAAGTGACTGTTATCTTAATTCTGTCCTCTGCTCTTCTATTTTTGCTCTAAGTGGATCAGAATGTAGTACGATGTGTAAGGTTGATTCTCTTGCTTCAGAGAAGGTGTTCATGCCACCTGCTAGTTCAGGTTCAAATTTCAGATTTCAATTCCTTTTGTCTCTGGGTGCAATTCAGAGTAATATTCCTTATTTTAATCTTTAATAGAGGAAATGAAAATTCTCTGTGATTCAAAGGTCATTGAAACCTCTTAATAATTGCAATTAACCTCAAAAAGTGATATCATCAGATGAGTACATGATACTAGATACTTCTAGCACAAGTAATATTTGGCTAGAATTTTGTTTTATGTAGAATGCTTATAGAAAATGTTGAAATTGAAAAAGAAAACACTCTTTGTTATTCAACTGTCCCAATATCGCTCGCTCCTCAGTGATTATGTTCTTCTTGTTCTTTAGTTATTTGCATCAGTAGTGTACCTAGAGGGGGAGGGGGGAAAAAAACCCAAAACCAAACTGTGTTTTAAATAGGTACCCTTCAGTATATGGCACCAGAAATCATAGACAAAGGGCCACGTGGCTATGGGAAGGCTGCAGACATCTGGTCTTTGGGATGCACAATCATCGAGATGGCTACAGGAAAACCCCCGTTTTATGAACTGGGAGAACCGCAAGCAGCTATGTTTAAGGTCAGACATCTTCCCTGCACACCTCAGACCCGTGTTTGTAAACACAGGAAGTCTTCTGACTGTTCTGGAGAAGCTAGAATTAAAGATTGCAGGGAAAGAAGACAAACGAAATGTTTGGTTAGTGAGGATGTTAAGAAGAATGAGGTGATTCAACTGAGTGGGTGTGCTGTGTGGTTTTCAAGAGAATAATGGAGCAATAGCAGATATTCAGCTGTTTGGTTTTGCTTTGTGACAGCTTCTGCTTGCAACTGCAGGGGTTTATTAGTGTGATTGCTTACACAGTTTGAAATAGTGTTGCTTGTTTCTTTCCTCTGCATTGATAAATTATAGAAAGGTGACATCAGAAGCTGAGAACAGTATACCACTTTTGCCATACAGACACTTTTTGAATGCTGTTTAGTGTTTGGGAAAAGAACAGTGTAGGCCATTGTTTTACCCTCTCTCTTTTTCAGGTGGGGATGTTTAAAATACACCCAGAGATTCCTGAATCCATGTCTGCAGAAGCCAAGGCTTTCATTCTGCGTTGCTTTGAACCAGATCCCGATAAACGAGCTTTTGCTCATGAGCTACTTATAGATGAGTTCTTGAAGGTTTCAAGCAAAAAAAGAAAGTCCCCATCAAAGCTTTCAGGTAAGTGTTGTTAAACTCAATCTGGACTTTTAGTCTTGCCAGCAATACTGTTTCCTGAAGCTGCTGCTTTAGTCTTTAAGATGAACACAGCAGATCTGTGTGGCAGGTAGACCTTCAGTTCTGACTTTCTGTTCCAGCAGCTTGCTGCAGAATCACAGAAAAGTTGGAAAAGACACCGAGGATCACCAAGTTCAACCATTATCCCTACTCTACGAAGTTCACCCTTAAACCATATCCTCAAGCACCACATCCAAACAACTTTTAAACACATCCAGGGTTGGTGACTCCCTGGGCAGCCCATTCTAAGGCCTGACCACTCTTTCCATGAAAAAAGGTTTCCTAATGTTCAGTCTAAACCTACCCAGTCGCAGCATGAGACTATTCCCTCTTGTTCTGTCACCCGTGAGAAGAGACCAGCAGCAGCCTCTCCACAATGTCCTTTCAGGTAGCTGTAGACAGTGATGAGGTCTCCCCTCAGTCTCCTCTGTTTCAAAGCAAACAGCCCCAGCTCCTTCAGTCACTCATCATAAGATTTATTCTCCAGGCCCTTCCCCAGCTTTGTTGCCCTCTGCACTTGCTCGAGAAACGCTATTGTAGCATAATTCTATTATGTTATCACAAAGGTGTTTTATGTAAATATTTCTAATGAGGTTTCTGGAAATCTCTTTATGGTTGGGTTTCTTTGTTTATTTTGTTGTTTTGTTTTTGTTTTTGTTTTTTTTCTTTTGTGTTTCGTGGTTTTGTTTGCTTGAACTTTTTTTAACTTGTGTGGGTTTTTTCATTTGGAGAATGCTTGCACAGGGTACATTTAGGGTAGGGTTAGACCTTACTATTGAGCCTCAAAGTGTTTTCTACATGAGCAAATTAATCTTTGTCACATAAGAAATGTACATATGCAGCATTATTTTTGTTTCATGTACTCATTTGCTTTAGGTTATTATAGGTTTGCTTTAGTCTATTATTGGTAGTAACACAGGAGTTTTGAGACTGAAGACATGTTCTATGTGCATATATACATACACAAATATCTTCTGTATATTTTTAGCATGATACCTCAAAGGAATAAAAAATACCAAGTAAAGAAGATGGAATTGGATGATCAATTTTAGTGTGATTTTTATCCTTCAAAATTCACTCAGGATCACAAGATGTCAGGGGTTGGAAGGGACTCAAAGAGATCATCGAGTCCAACCCCTTGCCAGAGCAGGACCATACAATCTAGCTCAGGTCACACAGGAACGCATCCAGACAGGCCTTGGAAGTCTCCAGAGAAGGAGACTCCACAGCCTCTCTGGGAAGCCTGTTCCAGTGTTCTGTGACACTTATGATAAAGAAGTTCCCCCTTGTGTTGAGGTGGAACCTCCTGTGCTGCAACTTACATCTATTGCTCCTTGTCCTATCACAGGGAGCAAGTGAGAAGAGCCTGTCCCCTCCTTCTTGACCCCCAGCCCTCAGATATTTATAAACATTTATTAAATTCCCTCTCAGTCTTCTCCAGATTAAAAAGCCCCAGGTCCTTCAGCCTCTCCTCATAAGGCATTCACTTGAAATCACAATAAATTACACTTTTTAGATTGCAGACTGGAGAGTACAGATAGCCAAGAAAAATGGGAAGAGAGTTATCCTTTAGACTATGCTTATTTTCTCAGGTAACTTCAACACATTTAACTTTCTTTTTTCTTTGCTTTTCTCCCACAGTTCTTCCAGCTAACACAAATGGTGAGTACTGTTATACTTCTCTATCAAAACAGAACTGTGTAGATACTGTGGTTATCACTTATTCTGGTAAAATCTGTCGCACTGAAGCGTTGCAAAGAGGAGTGGGCATGTGTATGAAGAGAAGTGAATTTTCTCTGTTCTAAGAAGCCTCTAATTCATTGTGCCTATCCTGTGTAATGCTACCAGGCTATAGCTTAATTGTTTAGGCTGGTGGTAATATAGCTTTGAAGAGCTGTATTGCTGTTACAGGACCTTTTAGTGGAAATCTGTACAGGAAATCAAATGACTGCTTTGTGGGTAGCAATAGAGTCAAGGTTTGTGGAGAAAGGTAATTTAGATTTTTATTTATTCTATAACTGAAAAAAATCAGAATGCATTTGATACAGCTTTTCAGGTCTGGGCAGAGGATAGTCAGCTCTTTCAGAAAATTAATCGGAGTGGAGGGTGGGAGAGGGAAACTAAGACACACAACCTTTGTGCTGACTTGCTATAACAGTGCAGATTGACTTATGCACGTGTGAATAGGTATGAATAGATTCTTCCAGCAGTAATCATAGAATCATAGAATGGTGAGGTTGGAAGGGACCTCAAGGATCATCTAGTTCCAACCTCCTGCCATAGGCAGGGACACCTCCCACTAGTACAGGTAACTCAAGGCTTCGTCCAACCTGGCCTTGAACACCTCCAGGGAGGGAGCAGCCACAACCTCCCTGGGCAACCTATGCCAGTGCCTCACCACCCTCACTGTAAAGAACTGAAGTAATATGTGTGCTCTGGATTTAAAAACAAAAGTTCTGACTTAGCATGTCTGATTATGAGCTAATTAAACTAGCACAAAAATAATCTGATAAAATCTATCTTATGTGTTTTATATACTTACACGTGTGGTGTATACATAAATACTTCTATACACACACATAAGATTAAGATTTTTTGCAAGGTGCTTGGTTAATTTACCCATCAGAAACATTTTGCTCCTGCTGGAAGTGCGTACTGGTGCTCTAAGGTACACATTCACTCCAGTGGCAGTGTTCTGTAAGGGAACTTGCAAGAAAGCCCAGCATTTCCATACCTCAGGAAGCTTTACAATAAAAACATCACTGAAAGATAACTCTATTCCAGAATAACAAGCTTTAGAAAGTTGTTGGGTTTTTTTCAAATCAAATTTGTTTTAATATTTTATATTGGTGTGGGGGAAGACTGGATGAAGTCTTTCTGTTCCCTCTGAAGGAATAAGCTTCTCGCTGCAGAACTGTGATGTCCCTATCATACTCTAATTTCTGAATTTTCCCATATGAATAGAGTATCTTCGGAGTATTTCCTTGCCTGTTCCTGTCCTAGTGGAAGATACAAGTAGCAGCAGTGAATATGGCTCTGTCTCACCTGATACAGAATTAAAAATTGATCCATTCTCTTTCAAAACAAGAGCCAAATCCTGTGGAGAAAAAGATGGGAAGGGAATCCGGTCCCTTTTCCTAAGGTAAAGAGCATCTGGCATTTATGTTATACAGTAGGTTAGGAATGTGTGTTTTGCTTTTAGAAAGCTTCCTTTCACTGAGTGTCTTTCCTTCAGCATCCCAGATGAAAATTTTGAGGATCACAGTGCACCTCCTTCACCGGAAGAGAAGGATTCTGGGTTTTTCATGCTGAAGAAGGACAGTGAAAGGAGAGCCACTCTTCACAGGATATTAACTGAGGACCAAGAGGAGGTGGTGAGGAACTTGATGGAAGCTTTGGCTCAGGTAAAGTAATTCCAGGAGGGAGCCAAAATGTTATGGAATTTGTAGACTTGTCTGCAGTTACTTGAAATTTTTGACATTATATATAGTAAATCGATTAAAAAACAAGGCTAGATTAAACTAGAAAGCATACACTAGGTAAGCTTTCATGGTTTGCTGTTTTACCCAGGCTATTAAAACTATTTATGCTACATCATGTATACCTTTTGTTTTGCAAATACTATAATGTGTACCTGGATATTAGTGCTTACCAGATGATGGAGAAAGTTGGTTTGGTGTTATTGTATTTTTACAGTGATTTTCAGATGGGACTGATTGAGGCTGTCAGGTCATCACATCTAAGATAGATCATCCCCAGGAGGCTATTTACCTTGCCCCATCTTTTGGAGTTCTATCTGGTTTCACACAGAGAGGTTGGATACAAAAAGTGGGGCTGTTTGGTGTACCATTGCTTTCTACACAACAGCCATAAAAAAAGGAATGAGTGGGCCAGGGAGGAAAAGAGATTGCAGCTGTTCCTCGCAGTGGCAGGGAATACACATGGAAGGGGGAGGGAAGGTGTGGAGTAACAGTGGGAGCAACAGCAAACAACAAAATAATTGCAGAATGACCTTTTGGCACTCCTTTGTGGGGAATGATCACAGTTCAGGATAATGCTGAATAAATGACAGGTCATAACCACGCTGCTGAATGTTGCAGCACCTTAATTGGATGATATGGGTTTTTGTTCCTGTTTGTAATGTGTGTGTTAGTTAATTGACTCACCCCATTCTCAAGGTTAAGTAGTGCTGGTCCAAAACATGTTTGTATAAAATGTGACAACTCATCTTCTAAAGATAGTACTGTTTAGAAACTGATGCAAACCATTACGATTGTAATCCTTGAACTACAGTTGAACATCATTGGAAGTGGCTGCCATTCCAGTAAAAAAAGTGCTTCTAACTCTTGGCTGGAAGGGAGGGAGGAACCCACAGTTGTCCTGGTAACTACAGAAATGTTAAAACGTTTTTGTAGTTGGAGACCAGAGGAGAGATGCCCATGATCTCTGCTTTGCTAGTGTTGCTATAAAAGGCAGTTGTTAGCTGGTGTATAAAGGGAATAATCAGTGATTGTGTGAGGATGAAACTCAGTCACAAAATCCAGAGAGGGTGCCTGGTGTTTCATACCTTCTGCAGCTGGGGCTGGAACAGCACAAGAGAGGAGCAGACAGACATGAAGCTGTGGAGCAGAAGAATTCAAAGGACGTGCGCATGGGACTGTCTGGCCTTCAGAAGGAAGGCTCAGACTCCTGAATGCTGTTTTCTCCCTTGAGAAAGGGACTCTGGTCAAAGAGTAGGAAACTTATGTAAACCACTAGGAAGTGGCAGTAACTGCAGTTAATAAGAAGCTCACTCAGCTTCTCCTTATGCCCTGCTTAAATGCCAGAAGCTGCCAATAGATGGGAGCCTGGCTTGCTTGTTAGGCCTCACCAGGATTTAGGCTTTGCTAGCGCTTTTCCCTTCACAAAACCTTTTCCTAAGAATGATCTCAGCAAAGTCATGGAGTGTGGGGACTAGGGGAGGAGACTGACCATCCCAAAATAGGTCACTGATTTTTATTAGGGAGCCATACTGGTTGCCCTGTCACCAGCATGCCTTGATGGACTTAGATCTTCTAGTGCAGGGCTACAATGTGTTGTGTACAGCTATTTGCCCTAATGGCTTTTTAATTATTTACACAAAAAGGAGACAAGCCATCTACTGCAATATAGCAAATCATTGGGTGAATTCTCCACATCAGATCAGCATTAGAGGCTAGGATCTTTTATCTCAGTGATGGGTGCTGTATTCAGTGGAATCACAGAATTAACTAGGTTGGAAAAGACCTTCGAGATCATCAAGTCCAACCTATTACCTAATACCATCTAATCAAGTCAATCCTTGCACTGTGTGCCACATCCACTCTTTTTTTAAACACTCCTAGAGACAGTGATGTCACCACCTCCCTTGCCCATTCCAATGGCAGTCACTCTTTCCATGAAGAAATTTTTCCTAACATCCAGCCTAATCTTCTCCTGGCGCAGCTCGAGTCTGTGTCTCCTGGTTGCACGGGAGAAGAGACCGACCCCCACCTGGCCACAGCCTCCCTTCAGGTAGTTGTAGAGAGCAATAAAGTGACTTTGAGTGACCTGTACTAATGGGNGAACTGGGCACAATACTCAAGGCGTGGCCTAACCAGTGCTGAGCACAGGGGCAGAAGGACTTCCCTGGTCCTGCTGGCCACACTATTCCTGATACAGGCCAGGATGCTATTGGCCTTCTTGGCCACCTGGGCACACTGCTGGCTCATGTTCAGCAACTGTTGACAAGGACCCCCAGGTCCCTCTCTGCTTGGCTGCTCTCCAACCACTCTGTCCCCAGCCTCTAGAATGTTTGTCTGCTCTAGACTGTTGTCTCTTTCTAGTTTCTCTTATATTATTTTTCTTTCATCCTGATCAGAAGTAGTTAACTAAAAACCTCAATGTTACAGGCAAACAGAGTTCTTGATGTCTGGGAAGTTCTAACAGTCATGGCATGAAACTGGTAAATGCAACAGAATCAAATGCTGTGTGTCCTTCTGTTATGGAAATCAGTGTTAGGTATCTTTAGTCCTTATAAATAGTTACTTATCAGATGCTTATTCTGAAGGCAGTTACTTGATGTTGAATAATTAGTATGGTTTTCTATCTCTGGCTTAATATTTGGAATTGAAATTTGTATTCAGATAGCAAAACTTTACTTTAGGGAGTAAATACAGTCCTCTGGTTCCTAGTTACTTATGTTGGTTATTCTGTGAATGCTTTTGAGAGTTTTGCCACTTTGGTAGCTCATGTGAAAACATAAAAGCTTTAGTAGAAAGGCAAGAGATCTGGAGACTTGCTCTAAGAATATGTAAATGCAGAAGTTTCGTATCGAGGGAAGTTATGTAGGAAAGAATTAGCCTCTAAGCCTTCTGCAGAGTTTGATTAATCCATTCCTTTAAATGCTCCTGTGGGACTTTGCACATTGTGTCTCAGAGACACTCAAATTAGAGGCTGTGCAAAGTACATTTGTTTGCAATTGGGACTAATTCATAGTATTCAGTGTGCAGTTTATTTATTCATATGTTTTTACTCCTGTACAGTGAAACATACAGACTGGAGTGTGCACATACATTTCAGCAAATGGTACAATGCAAAATCAGCTACTTGCTTGTCCGGTAACCTTCATTACCAGGGAGCTCAGCGCGAGAGCTCTGTGCTGCTGTAGTTATGCTGATGCCATTATTTGACCTGCAGCTGCACCTTTCCATTAACCCGTAGCAGTAGTTTCTAAAAGTCTGCCTTGCCAACTGACGTTACTGGCTAAAATCCCTCTGAGTCTACATATCAAAAGATGGCTATCAAACTGTTTCTTTTCCTCTCTCTTCTACCAGGGAGCTGAAGAACCCAAGCTAAAATGGGAACATATCACAACACTCGTTTCCAGCCTCAGAGAGTTTGTACGGTCCACGGATCGTAAAATCATCGCAACCACTCTTTCAAAACTGAAACTGGAGTTGGACTTCGACAGCCATGGTATCAGTCAAGTGCAGCTCGTCCTGTTTGGTTTTCAAGATGCTGTAAGTTGTCATTTTTACTGAGAACTTTGTGCACCAAAACTGATCCTTCCAAGCCCCCAAAAAGCTGAAAGCCAGAAGCAAACAGAGATTCATTAACTTCCTCCCAGAGCTACTGAAACACTATTTGAAGGCTTTGAACCTGTAATAACAAAAACCCAGCCCACAGATATGACTTGGTTTAGTTGCCATGTGATCCTTTGGCTGGATGCAAACACTAAACACAGTTGTTGAGATTTTGCCAGTTAAAGATCTAGATGGTTCAGCATAGTTGTGTACTCATTATGTCATAATACTAAAGCAGGAAAGATTCTTATTTTTTTCAATCTCATTTTGGGGTGTTTTCTGGTAACTAAGACCAACACTACAGGCTTATCCCTACAAAAATGCATTTATCTTAAATTCTGTTTCTCTACACACTAATACATTAAACCACTCTATGTCCCCAACAGTAGTCTGTGAACCTTGTAATATTGTATTGTGTTTACTCTAGTATTTTTTGTTTGTATTAAATTTCTGTCACATTAGACATTTTCTTTTCAATTTATAATATGCAGGGTGAGAAGGAAAAAAAAATGCTGTCTGTCAGTAATTAAGACAAAATTTATTATTTCCTATAGTGAGCAACCACATGCACACATGGATATGCTTTAAATATCTAGTTAACTGAGAGCAAATTTTTTTTTCTTCTTAAACTGTGTAAATGTTAGATCAGAAGCAATTAGGCTTAATGATTAAGATGAATAATCAACACGGGAGGGTACATCTGTGCTGGGCATCATTTGTCCAGAATGAAGTCAGGTAGCAAAAATGAAATGACAATCCAGATAGGCATTTGAGGTGGATGATTCTGTTAGCATTTAAATCTGGGCCAGTCTGATGAGTAACAGAGATATCAGGAAGGATTACGTAGCCTGCAAACTATTTGTTGTGTAGACTACATTGATAAGGTTTAGGTGCTGTTTACCAAAAAAAACAAAAAAAAAACAAAACAAAAAAAAACAAACCCCAACCCTCATGTGTGAAATGAATCTTTAAAAGAGAAGTTTCCACAAGTTTTCTCTTTTGAGTCTTCACTTCAGCTCTCTCTCTATTTTACTTAGTCTCATATTAATGCTATTTTAGAATTCTAGAATTGTCAGAGTTGGAAGTGACCTCAAGGATCAGATCATTTAGTTCCACCCCCTCTGCCATGGGCAGAGACACCTCACACTAGATGAGGTTGCTCACAGCCACATCCCGGCTGGTCTTAAAGGCCTCCCGGGATGAGGCTTCCATCACCTCCCTGGGCAACCTGTTCCAATGTCTCACCACCGTCATGGTAAAGGACATCTTCCTAACATCCAATCTGAATCTAAATACTTCTAGTTTTGCTCCATTACCCCTAGTCCTATCACTGTCTGACATCCTAAAAAGTTCCTCAGCTTTCTTGTAGGTCCTCTTCAGATACTGGAAGGCTGCAAAAAGGTCTCCTTGGAGCCTTCTCCTCTCTAGACTGAATAGCCCCAACTCTCAGCCTGTCCTCATAGGAAAGGAGCTCCAGCCCTCTGATAATCCTTGTGGCCCTTCTCTGGATGTGTTCCAGCATGTCCATATCTTTCTTGTAATATGGACTCCAGAACTGGATGCAGTACTCCAGGTGGGGTCTCACCAGAGTGGAGTAGAGGGGGGAGAATCACCTCCCTCGACCTGCTGTTTGCAATGGAAAAAAACCCGAACCAAACAAACAACAAATACACAAGATTAAGAAAAAAAAAAAAGAAAGGAGAAAAGTACAAATACCTGGATTGGTTTTCTGTTAGAGATGTTATTGGGCATCAGTTGTTCAGTAATAATTGCCTGAATCATGTTATTGGCAATAAAAAAAATTACCCTGTTCTTTTAACTTCATCATGCTTGCTTTTAATTAATAAATGTTTCTCTCATTCCTATCTATGGTTTAAGATAGCCCACAGAAAGTTTAAAGAAAAGCTTTCCTTTATACACACCTAGTTTTCAATCTTTTGGACATACATTACATTTATATAGTAGAACACTGAAATCCAGATCAGTATCAAGACCTCAGATATTACAGAGACTGGGATATCGCTAAAAGTGAGGGGAAGTTGTTGCCTTGTTACCAGGGACTAAATAAGGTAATCTCAGGTAACAAGGTTTCATAATCACAATATCCTCATTGAAGCAATGAAGAAAAAGCAGTTTTTGTCCTGTAATGTAACTAGTTCAGTCACATTACTGTGGGTGGTTGTGTGCTTGACAAAGGTACATCCTGCTTCTTTGGTAAGTAGGCTGCCTGTAGCTGAACACGTTGCCTGTCTTGTCAGGAATCAGTATGGGAAGGTGCAGAGTGCCTCTTAGCAGAAGTTGTTCTGCCTCAGAGGGTTATGGGCAAGCCTTTGAAGCACTTAGGCAGCTGCTGTGAGGGCAGGCTCCCCTGGCGCAACTGACAGCTGCCCAAGTCCAAGCACAGTGCCCAAGTGCCATCTTGTGGCTGTTGACTCTGGAATTGAGAAGATGCAGGTAGTGGGTTGGCCCTGGCTGGCAGGTACAGTTGCTTGCTCACTGCTAACAAGGTGAGAGAGAGAATCAGAAGGCTAAAACGTGAAAAAACTTGTAGGTCAAGATAAAGGCTGTTTAGTAAGTGAAGAAGGAACAAACCACCCCAGACCTGAGAAGTGATTCCAATGGAATCACTCACTACTAGCTGTCAGGCAGTCCCTGAGCAATGACTCCTTTGGAAAAGAGAAGACTGAGAGGAGGTCTCATCAATGTCTAAAAATATCTGGGGTGTCAAGCAGATGGGCCCAATCTCTTTTCAGTGGCGTGCAGCAATAAGACATGGAGCAACAGCCACAAACTGGAACACAGAAGGTTTCACCTCAACATGAGGAGAAACTTCTTTACAGTGAGAGCGACAGAGCACTGGAACAGGCTGCCCAGAGAGGTTGTGGAGTCTCCTTCTCTGGAGACTTTCCAAACCCACCTGGACGCTTTCCCATGCAGACTACCCTAGGGGATCCTGCTTTAGCAGGGAGGTTGGACTTGATGATCTATGGAGGTCCCTTCCAACCTCTAAGGTTATGTGATTCTGTGAAAAGTTACCCCCGTAGTTTTCTTGCTGAGCATCTTAAGCCAGTTCAAGTCAGCTATGTTAACAGTGTTCCCTTCTAGCATTCAGTCCATCCCCAGCCTACTCGCTGATGGGACAGGAGGGGAGGCCTTGACACTGTGTATGTTCCGCTCAGTGTGGTAGTTTCACCCTGGTCCCCTTAAGAAAGCCATAGAGTTTTCCACGAGGACCAGTGGTCTAGCAGGTGGACCCTAGATATCATGATTTTTGTTATTCAATCCCATAATCCTCCTATCACTTTATAAGTGGGCAGCAAAGCCAAATCTCTCTCTTTGCTCTCCCTTCCTTTGGCTCTCCAGAGGGAGTCTTATCTGGGTAACTATGGGGGAGTTACCTGCCTGCAGCCTCCAAAGCCACAGGGAATTTCTAGCTGCACAATCAAGGCCTCTTTGGCCTAATGGGAGACAATGGGGGAAAGGGAGAAAATGAGCACTGAGGTTTTATGGTTTAGCTTGGTTGGGGGGGAAGATTTTGGGGAAGTTTTCACGTATCCCGTATCTGTATTAGGCGTTAAGGATTCATGTATCCTGTATCTTTTCCTGTACATCTTTAAATACACTTTTCTGTATTCCTCTCTGGTTCTGTGAGAGCATTATTATTTTACTGCCTTTGAGAGTGAAATAACTAATTCTGTCTGCTCTATAAACGACAACACTCAGCAATAGCTAAAACATCAGTGTGTTATCAAAGCCGGTTTAGTCACCAGCCTGAAACTTAGCAACAGCGTGTGAACCGCTGCAAAGAAAATTAACTCCATCTCAGCTAAACCATTACTGAATACTGTTGCTTTAGGGCAGTGAAAATAGTATAATTAATATTTATTAGACTTTACACATCTTCTGAAGGCATCATTTTTGTACTCTCAGCTATCTTTTACAGAGAGGAGAGAATTAAACTATTCTTTTTTTTAGGAAGATGTAAGAGTGAAATTCTGTCTTGCTACATTTTTTTTAGTAAGCAGTAGTTGCTATTTTTTTTTTAATAAGGCTTTGAGTAATTTCATAATTTTCTAAATATTGTTGTATTTGTTTCTTTCTACAACTTCTTGAGTGTGCTGTTTCTATGGAATCTGTTCCTTTGGATTGCTTCCATGGCTGGAAAACACCACCAAGTCTGTGTTGTGCTATTGCCAGTGATTTTGCCTAGACATTTTGTTGTAGTACTGTCACCCCACCTGCTGCTTCTCTGTCATGTAGGAATTGAAAAATGATTCCCACGAGGCAGAGACATTCTTCCAGGTGGTATGGAGCATTCATAGAGGCACCTGAGAACATGGCTAAAAATGGTTTGAAAGCAAGCCAGTAATCAGTTAGGGGGGGAAACCCAGTAACCCAGTGTAGAAAACTATCTGATTGTACAAAATAGGAGAGAGAAAAAGGGACAGCATGCAGTTGAAGTCCTCTGACTATTTAAACTAATGTCAACTACCCATTTTCTATATCAAGAAGGAACAGCATTACATTACTTCCTTGATATTTCCTGCAATTGTACTTTAAAAGAGATAAGCATTGCTCAGAGCAAGCAGTGAAAATTATACCCACACCCCCCAAGATTAATTAGCTTAAGTTACAAGCCTTTCATAATGTAGTCCTTGGTATTTGTCTTGCTTGTATTCTTTTTAAGTTTCTCCCCACGCCCATGAAGGTTAAATAAACTTCAGTATCACAGTCATCAAAAATCACCTAACACAGGAACTGCTACCTGACAAAAAATACACAATATTGCATGACTTGTAGTAAAAGGGTGAAAGTTTGCTGTGTTGCTGTTTTCTTTATTTATTGGCAAAGTGAAAGGGTCTTAATCACCTGCTTTTGATACTGCATCTACAAGTTCCAACACTTTATAGAATGCTGAAATACACCAAAAGCTAAAACTATAATAACTGAATTAATTCTCTGTTGCTAGGTCAATAAAGTTCTCCGAAACCATAACATCAAGCCACATTGGATGTTTGCATTGGACAGCATAATCAGAAAAGCTGTGCAGACTGCTATTACTATTCTGGTTCCAGGTGAGTCATTTTTGAATAATCAGCACATATTTATTAGCTGATCTCTTTAAATGTGCTTAAGGGTTGTGGTCACGATTCTTCCCTTAAGATTTTTGAAACAAGAACTGGCCTTTAGGCTGTTCACTGTCTGGTTTGCAACTCAAAATTTCACCACTGTGGTGTCCAAGTTATTTTGGAAAGCATATGTAATCTAAACAAACCTGCAACACAATGAGCAGTGGTATGCTAGGATGCTCTGGAGACTCCATTTCTTGAGGTCCATAATGCTGCCTTCTGAAACCCAAAGAACAGACCACTTGCCAGCACACACCACTTTCAGAAGGTGTTTTACAATGTGTAGATTAATGATGTGCTTGTGGAGCACTTGGAATTCTCTGTGTCCTGGTTGGAAGCTGTCTAAAGAGAAGAAATCTGCAGTGCCTGCAGTTTGAATATTGTATTTTGAATGCACAGCACAGCTGGAGGAAGGAATCTGTGTAGAAGAATCTGTAGCCCATTCTGTTATTGGCCCTACCTATTTCCAGACTTAGCTTCTCTGCTGCTTCTTAACTTTTCAACTTGTGTTTACCCTTGTTCCCTGTACTGGAATTAATGATGGAATTTTCAAATACATGATTTCATGCTTTAAGTCTGGAGTGAGAATACTTATGTTCCTGGGTTTTTTTTGCAGCAGTTAAGTCTGAAATTATCACAAGGGCATCTGACAATTCCAACAAAAGTCCTGTTCTCCTTAGTCCCTTCTCTTGCATTGCATCCCCAGTGCAAGTGGCAAAGATTAAATAGGATTTCTGTATTACTTACAAGTTATCAGGAAAATCTTTTGATTAGAATGCTGAACACCTTCAGCAGGCACATACTTTAGTGCTCTATAATAAGAGTACAGTAGAACTCCTCCTTAATAGATTCTTTTTCTCCAAACAGCATAGTACTACCATTCAGTGTATGTGGTCAAGTTTAAACAAAAGCTTGTGTGCTTTAGCAGCTTTTGGGCACTGCTCATCTGCCTCTTCCCTAGCTGCCTGACTCTCCTCCTGATTGCTTTCCTGTGCCTCTACCCATCTGTTTTTATTATTCTTCTTTCATTTTGTTTTGGTTTTTTGGGTTTTTTTTTTGTTCGTTTGTTTGTTTTGTGAGTTTTTTTGGTTGGTTGGTTTGGGGTTTTTTATTTGTTTGTTTTCTGTTCAAACGAAAGATTTATCTCTGGCCTTAACACTTTTAAAATGTATGGGATCCTTATTTTTGAAGCAGATGTTATATAGTAGTACTGTCTGGTGGTGAACAAAGGCAAACCAAACTTCTGTTCTTGTTATCATAACATAGAAATGTAAAGCAAATTCAAACAATAGCAATATTCTGGTAACTAATATATAACAGATCTGCATTCTTTAATTTAGAGGAAGCAAAGCTCTGTGGATCTAAGTATGTTCAGCCTTGAAGAATGTGTGTAGCATTGAAATGAAGAGAGAAAATGGATCAAGGAATGAAATATCCCTCTAGTAAAGAAATGTACATATTAGTTCTTTAGCAGAAATGATACAAACATACTACATCTCTGTTTCTTTTTGTGGGTGGTGGTGGTGGTGTTTTCCCTGAATCAAACTTGGGGTTTGTATGTTTTGGTGAAGAGACTAAAGGGAATGTTCAGCAGTAAGAAGCAAGAATTAAAGGGAGGAATAAAGATTTATATGAAATGGTTAGAATTAACAGACAGATGTTGTTGCATTAATGTGTTGTGTAGGAGTATAAGATCTGGTGAATTCTGTTAGGTGGTTTAAACAGGTTTAACAAAACCCAGAGCACACATAGCTTTGTATAGTCGGTTTTGTGGATGAATCACAGAATCACAAAATTGTCAGGGTTGGATGGGACCTCCAGGATCATCTACTTCCAACTCCCCTGTCATAGGCACAGACACTTTCTACTAGATCAGGTTGCCTAGAGCCACATCCAGCTTGGCCTTAAAAAATGAACATCATTACAAAAATACATCATGACAAAATATGCAGCATTCTCCTTGATAAGTAGAAGGGAAAAGTGCTTTTTAATTGTTGAGAGAGAGGGTCTCTTTGTTACTTCCTCTTCTCTTTGGATATAATTGTTTTGAGTAAACACAGTATTCCTGTGAAAGAATGCTAAATATGCCAAAATAACAACAACATGAACAGGTGGATATGAAAAAAAAAAAGAAGTTATTGGTTTAATAAAAAACATTTCAGGTCTGACATGTGAGAAATTACAAACCACTGAGAATAGAATTAAGCAAAAGAAAGTACTTCTGCTGTACATATTGCTTCAGCACAATCTGATGTGAAGTGCTTGCCAAATCTGGAATCTTGATCATCACATTTTTGGTTATTAGAGCTTTTGAATGTTTGATAGGCTGAATAATAATCGGTGTGAACTAAGGTGATGTTGTGCTCTGGTGGTCTTTAAACCCTGCTACAGAAATTTCCAGATTGGTTTAACCAAAGGTGTAGGATGATCTGTAAACAGTCAGTGTAGGTGTGCTTTTGCTTTAATGTTAATTAATGCTTTACATCTTCAATGTTTGTTTGTTTGTTTGTTTTTTCTTTATATTTTAATGTGACTAATAGAATTGAGGCCACATTTTAGTCTTGCATCTGAAAGTGATACAGCAGATCAAGAGGATATAGAAGTTGAAGAAGATCAAGATGAACAGCCTCAGAATCAAACTATCCAACAGCCTTGCATTGTCATGGAAGATGCAGTAGCTACTTCAGGTGTAAGCACACTCAGCTCTACAGTATCCCATGACTCCCAGGCTGTTCACAGGTCACTGAGTGTCCAGCTGGGCAGGCTAAAATTAGAGACAAACAGGTAAGTCTGGACATGAGGAGGCACTAGCCTGTGATACTTTTGCTTTTTAAAGGTATGTGCTAGAATGCTACTGACAGTATCAGCATGCCATAGCACTGAAAGTTGTTCAATTAAATGATGTTCACTGTTTAGCTGTGACTGATCACTTAGATCCGTTTTATTCATTTCAAGGCAATAGTGATGCAAGTTAAGGTCAGTCTTGATTTCAGGTGATCTTCCAAGGAAGGTATGAAAAAAATGAGCTTGCTGCCAGGCTTCTGCTTTTTCTCTCCTTCTTATGCTGTATATGGCTGATGAATGATATTATGTTTTGTTTCCATTAAGGCAGAACTCGATGTTCTTTTCTGTAGTTATTCTTAGGCAATGAACTTGAGCTAGTTGACAGCCACACATGAACAAGGAAACTGCTTCAGACTTGGTTTGTGCATAGAATTCACTACAACAGGATCTATGCTTACCAGCAGGCTTACTTCTTTTATTATATAAATTTTTGTTCATCAGAGAAAGATGGGGAAAATAGGTGTGTTGTTTAAAAGAAGAAATAAGCCAGGAAATTGGATATTGGGTTGGTTTGGATTTTGTTAGGGTTTTTTGTTGTTGTTTGGTGGTTTTGTTTATTTTTGTTTTTAGTTTACATATTCCATTTTAAACCTAAGAACCTTATTTTTATAAGAAGTGTCAGAGACAAATCTGTCTCCAATATTTTACCCAAATAATCTTTGATAGATTTTTGTTTTCTCTTTGTTAAAATATACCAGATAGTCTGTTTTAAAGTAGGCACTTCAGCTTTTGCAGCATCTGATTTATGACATTGGATTTCCTGCTGACCTCAGTAAATTTTGAATATGGTCTTCATAAAGAACATATCTTCAATAAGACAGTTGTTATACTGCCAGAAAAATACTGTAGTAATTATTCCAATTTAAATGAAAATGTTAAATTGCACTTTCAAATGTGTCCAAGGATTTTTCCTATAGTTAATTTCTTAGACTGTAATATTTTTAATAAAATAGCAGTGTTCTTTAGTTCTTATTTTACAATTTGTATTTTTGCTGGTGATAGTTTTATTGCTTTCTTAATATACTTAAATACATAAATAATGTAGATTGGGTCACTTTACTTCCTAAGTTCATGATGAGGAGTAGTATCAGAAGTGATCATTTTGTTAGAGGTACTGTTTTCTATGCTTTGCTTTTGTAATGTTCCCAAATGTAAAGCCTTTGGCCAAATAACTGCCTTCTGCCATTCATGCAGAAATTTTGAGGTAAATAATATGAACAGTTGTTTAAGTATTAATTAAAGCTTTATTGGCATAAGCAGCAAGCAATTATCAAGAAAAAGATGATTATTTTATGGGCCCTGAAGGCCTTTACAACTGGTAGAGGAATAAATTAACTGAAAGGCACACTATCTGGACAGAATATCATGCTGCACTAAGGTTAACCAAGCTGTGAGTGTACATAGAGGTACAAAGCAGCTCTGTTCACATGCAGCCTGGAGCTGTTAGCTCAGGTGTGCAAGTACTCAAATGCAGCTATGCTGCTGGTAGGCCTGTGTGCAAGCTAAAAGCAGGGCTAGGCACTTTTCTAAAGCAATCATATGGGATGCAGTTTACTCTGTGCAAACACAGGTAACACATTCTCTAGCTGAACTCCAGAACATCCTTATATTTCAGTGTTGCAGAATAAACTGATAAATAAAATCTTGGGAAAAAAAAAACAAACAACAAAACAAGCCACACAACAGCAACAAAAAACCCAAACAAAAAAACAACTCCAAAACCCTTGCTCTTGATGGTTTGTTTTTTTTTTTTTAAGGAACTTTTATCATAGAATCACAGAATTGTCAGGGCTGGAAGGACCTCAAGGACCTAGTTCCAACCCCTCTGCCGTGGGCAGGGACACCTCACACTGGATCAGGTTGCTCAGAGCCACATCCAGCCTGGCCTTAAATGCCTCCAGGGATGGGGCTTCCGCTACATCCCTGGGCAACCTGTTCCAGTGTCTTACTACCCTCCTGGTGAAGAACTTCCTCCTAACATCCAATCTGAATCTACTCACTTCTAGTTTTGCGCCATTCCCCCTGGTCCTATTGCCACCTGGCATCCTAAAACGTCCCTCCCCAGCTTTCTTGTAGGCCCTCTTCAGATACTGGAAGGCCACAATAAGGTCTCCTGGGAGCCTTCTCTTCTCCAGATTGAGTAACCCCAACTCTCTCAGCCTATCCTCACGGGAGAGGAGCTCCAGCCCTCTGATCATCCTCGTGGCCCTTCTCTGGACACACTCGCAGCACATCCATATCTTTCCTGTAACATGGGCTCCAGAACTAGATGCAGTACTCCAGGTGGGGCCTCACCAGAGTGGAATAGAGGGGAAGAATCACCTCCCTTGACCTTCTGGCCACACTTCTCTTGATGCAGCCCAGGACACAGTTGCTTCTCTGGGCTCCAAGTGCACACTGGTGGCTCATGTTGAGCTTCTCATCTGCCAGCACCCCCAAGCCCTTTTCCTCAGGGCTGCTCTCAAGCCAGTCACTGCCCAGCCTATATCGATGCTTGGGGCTACCCTGACCCAATTTCTCTGACCAAGTCCCTGCATATATATTGTTCACAAGTTCTCCTTTTTACTAAAACACTTTTCTGATACAACAAATTGAAGCAATTTCACTTACTGTTTTTCCACTGTATTCTGATTATTTTCCTTTGATCTGTTTGAAAAGTGCAGACCACTAAATCTTTCTGGGTTTCTCTCTAGGTTTGTGTTACGAAGGGAGTCAAACATGGGTTGTAATTTGTTTCTGCTTGACATTTTCAAATGTAATTTCTTAGGAGAGGGCACAAGGTGGTTTGCTTCCTCTTATCTCTCTTCATATAGTGTAAGAGGATAGGCACAAAGTGCCTACTATGTCACGAAGGGCTGACCCTTGTATGGCACCATGAAAGTGTATGGCTGCATTTCTTAAAGGGGAAAATATGTTTTCACCATATTTTCATCACAGTTCCACCCTTGAAAATGTCTGCTAGAGAGAAGAACTAGCATTTTATAAGAATGTTACAAAGTTTAGCTCTCGGTTTGTGAAATACTTTGATATTTTTCTTCACAGAGAGTTTTGTTTAAAGCAAAGCTGACTGTACAAATTTCACTGAGATTTTGGACCATGCCACCTGTTTAGTGGGTGGATGTGTATACTATGGAGGCTGGTGTGTTTGGGGCTTTTGTTCAGGTTTCTTTGGCTTGCCTTTTTTATTTTGTTTTTTTAAAGAGCTATAGCTTTAGGAACTAGTGAATGTTTATGTCTTGATCTAAGTCATAATACATTTGTAGTGAGAGGATATTCCTATGAGAGCTGAAGTCCTTGTCTCTGTCAAGGTTTTAATTTTTAGTAAGAGCTTTGCTTTCCTGAAAATTCAGAACTACTTAAGGAAACATGCTTCATTCCTGTTACTTCACAGGTTGTTGGAAGAGTTGGTTCAAAAGGAGAGAGAATTTCAAGTTCTCTTGCATCAGGCTATAGAAGAAAAAGATCAAGAGATCAGAAACCTACGGCTTAGGTCACAGCCAATAGGTAAGTGAGAAGAATTTTCAAGGATGTTTCATGCTGGCTACAGATGGAGGCAATGGCAGCTAAACTTCTGGGTTTTTTATTGAGCCAGTCTCAGCAAAGATGCTTTATTATGCAGCTTCTGGTAAGGGTCACTTTGAAGTATGAATGGATGTTGTAGAAACAAATTACTGAATTTCTTAATCACTGTACCAGGAATGGTATGATTTAAATGTGTTTGATTGTGATTATATGGAAGAGTACAAGATTCATATCCTACAGAATAAATAATTCTAAGGAGGATAATCTAGTACGTTTAGGTATGTGTTCTTTGAATTACAGACTGTTCCAATTGTTACACTAAAAGGTCCAGAGGATCTAATTAGTGAGATGTAAATACAACTTAGAGCTTACTGAGGAAAGCTGAGTTGCAGATATGTCTGCCCTGAAGAAAGTGGAAGTGCTAATGCAGTTTGATGTTTCTGTGTAATGTGCTCCAATGAAGTGCTGCTTTTCAAAAGCAGCTGATCCCGGTCTAAGGCATTGCCTACCTACCAATTGTATGAGTTAGGCTGAATAGTTGGATTAAAAATTGTTGGTGCATCAGCAGTTAGAGTGAAATTGATGTGTCTTGTACTAGGAAAGTAATTTTTCTGATGAGGACAGAAAATACATCTATATCAGTGTTCACACTACTTTAACTGCAACCCTGATCAAGTAGAGTAATTGGTGTAAAACGGTCTATAAACTTTAAGTACATGCTTTGGGAATTCCCATTTATTTTTATTTATGGGGATACTGGTAGTCTAAGCTCAAAGGGAAAGCTCACTGAAGAAAGTACTTCAGCAGTCAAAAATGACAAGAGGTTGCTTTGGCAACACAAACCCTTTTCTCAAAAATACTTGTTTCAGATATTCCAGGATTGTCTGTCTGTCATCGTCATTCCACTGGCACAGGGACCGAAGACCCTGATCTCATAAACTGGCTGAATGTTCAAGGAGCTGATGAGGCCACAATAAACAAGGTATCAATGATTCTTTCACTCTGGCACAGTTGCAGCACTTGCTGCAAAAGGTTACCAAACCTTTTTAATTTCTTTAGCGCATTCTGAGAGAATAATTTCTTTTCAGAAGAGAAAATAAAGCCAGGAACATGAAGGCCTTCATAAAAATACAATATTGGTAATAATTCCTGTATCATATTAGGAGTAAGGGAATAGTATCTTGGTAAATAGACAGTATTGCTTTGGTTCATGAATTTTTCAGTGTCTTTACACATTGCAGCAGTTCCTGCTGACTGTACCCTGCATACAGGGTACACGTTCACCCTTAGCTCACTGTGCTGAAATCTCCTGAAGCAGATCAGTCTGCTCTGCAGCAAATTACATAATTTCAGAGGTGCTAAGCATCTCAGAATTTCAGCTGACTTAAACCTGCATATAGTTATCACTCCTACAGATCAGATCAAAGCTTTTTCAAAATTCAAGTAGGTGAGATTTAGATGTCACTTTTGAAAAGATAGATCTTGACTGCTGTTCTTAATTTCCTTGTGGGTGAAATGTGATATTAATTATGCTCTTATTTGTGTTCATTGAAGTCTGTGATTCTGAGATCAGTGGTAATAGTAGAAATGCCAGTTGACAGAAGCTTTGAGTAGCTGTAAAAGCATTACACCTTTCAAGTTGTGCTTGGTATGCCAATGTATCAGTATAAAAATTAAGTAGCTTCACTGTACTTCTTGAAACAAGTGGATTAATCTGTTACATGTACATATTTTGGCCCAAATTTAGGTTCCTTCTAAACTTAAAAGTTCTATTTTTAAGTGCAGATGGTACATAAAGCTTCAAAAGTTTGATTATATTTCTAACAGTGTTCATTTAAACTTCTTTTTGTAGTTCTTGGCTGAAGACTATACATTAATGGATGTTCTCTGCTATGTTACACGAGATGATCTGAAATGTTTGAGACTGAGGTAATGCTTCACAGTTAAAGGAACTGTGTTGAGCAAGAGTTGTGTTCTGTTACAAGAGGAAATAGCCATTACTGTCTCTAGTATTGGATTGTGCAGTATTAATGTAAAATAAGCAATGCATTCCAGTGTGTCTTTGTGTACTGATGCATTCCTGATAAACAGCTGGTACTGTTTAAATTTTAAAATAAGCTTTTCTGTTAAAGGAAAACAAAGATAATTTTTTTTTAACTAAAGCTTTTCAAAGTAAAAAAAAAAAAAATCAAGCAAATGTTACACATGGAGATGCTGGATATCTCAGCAGAGCCTTGCTTTATTTAATAAAGATTAAGATAGCAAAACTTTCTGTAGTTTATTGTCATCAAAGTTCAGGAATATTCCTCATGGACTTCAGCTAACCCTAGATTTCACTTAATCACACCAGGTGTGTGGGTCACTGCAGAAACAAGTAGCAACAACAGAGGTTATCAAATACTGCGTGTGCCCAGTCAGTTTAAAAATAAGTAAATTAGTTTTTAAAAAAAAGATGTTAAGAATTTTTCATAATCTTGGAAGTCTGCTGTGGGTTATGCAAGTCCTTTGGATCAGAAGTCTGAATTCCAGAAAGCAGGCATCTGGAAAATAGAAAGACTGCCCTGTACTGTAATCAGAAAAGGACTCTGCTCTCTGAGTATTGCATGTTGAATTTCACCTTTGATCAGCCATCCCACTGAATTTCATTGGTCAGAACCATAGCCAAGAAAATCAGAAGGCACCTCAATGAGAATGCTTTCAGGCTTTCTTTGCACCTGAGCATCTTTATGATTTCTCTTTACAGAGGAGGAATGCTATGCACACTGTGGAAGGCCATTACTGACTTTCGAGAGAAACATGCTGGACACTGAAATTTTTCTTTGCTTCTCTGCAGAGAGGAAAAGATTTCCTTTCAGCACGGAGCAGGTGTGCTGTCAGAAGGACTGTTGCACTTTAATCCAGTATTTGTTTACCAATGCTAAAAACTGCAGCTTCCTGACTGCTTTTACTCCTATAATCCATAAGGAATCTGTAAACAACCTGCAATGTTATTTTACTTCAAATGTTTTTACATGCAAGTTTTTCAAAAATTAAAAGAGGAAGACACACAAAACCAAACCCCAACCATTATAAACTCATGAAATATTGTAGTTAAAATATCCAGATGTTAATTTCATGGCAACTGATGTAGGATTTCATGTGACTGTACATCACTGGAACAAAACCAAAATGTGACAAGAACTTCAAGCTTCTTTTTCTTTGTAATGTGTCTCAATTACTTGTAGTAGAACTTCATAATTTCAGTAATAGATACTTTTCTTTTAGTGTGCAAGACTTAAGGGTAATTGTTTTTACCTACTGCCCTACATAGTTTAATGTTTATTTTTGGTAATTTAAGTTTCATGGTGCATTTGTTTTAGAGTTGTTTATGTACTACTGAACTGTACCAGTTACATACACCTGAACCACAGTAATGTTAGCTTGTTCTAAAGCTATCTCTGACATACACAGTTGAAAATAAAAAGAACCTAAGACTGACTTTTTCTTATATTTTTGGACTTTAAAAATATTAAAATGTAGAACTGAAAAATATTGAAATAAAAAAGAGGAATAAATCATACTGAGTATCAAGGGAACCTTTCTGACACATGCTAAAGTTACTGTGATTTGAATTTAATAATCATGGCACTGAGTATTTTATCTGTTTTCCTGTTCAGTCTAATTCCCATACTGACAGTCCAGGGCCAAACAAAATTCTTCTCTGGGTGTTCTGCTTGACTTGAGAAATTGATGTCCTGAGTCCATGCACTGAGTAGTCACTGTGGCCTGTTGTTTTCTTCTGCTTTTGTTTCAACAATATGTCATTTCTCACATACAATGAAAAAGGATGGTGGATATTCCCTGTCTGTGCACTCTTGTTGTCAGTCCAGCATTCCAGCACTGGGTATCATCAGATTATTATAGGAAAGCTGCAAAAAATTCCACTGTAAGACTTGTCTGGACAAGAACCTGCTTCTTTCTTCCTAAGTCTTGGTAATCTCCTGCCCTTAATTTTTCAGATCTAGCAAGTATTTTCAAAGAAAATTAATATTTTTTTTCTAAACATAAACATGTTGTCCTAACATGTATATAGTAACTTTTGATGACTAAACCCAACAATTAGGTATTATTTCTATTACAGCAGAAATCAGTACAATTTCAAGGTACTTTTAAGCACTGGAAAGTGCAGTGGTGGAGGTTGACCTGCAAAACCTAAAGCAACTAGAAAAACTATGAAAAAGTGACCCTAGAACAGCAAATTTGATTTTTGTGTGAAACATGATCCTGTATTAGTCCATAACCTCTGCTTTTATGCAGCATGAATAGACCAGACTGTAATTGCATTGCATGCAGCCAGATCTCTATGACTCAGTAATGCCAGCTATGTGCAAGCATAGGGAATGTGATCAAGGAATCAATGTCTCCACAGAACCTAGTGTTGCACCAGCTGGGAATCAATTCCTATAGTTCACTGCTGACCTCACCAGGCTCATCGTGGCTTCGGCAGAGGCGATCAGCAATCACTTCTCTTTTCTCCACTTTAAGATTGTATCAGTTCTGACGCGTGCATAGACTCTGCTGAGTACATTCAACACTAGCTGAGAGACCACAACCTCGTGTGAATGTGCTTTCCTGAACAGCACAGTTTAGGCATCTCTCTACTGGAGTGGTGCACAAAATCTTATGTAATATCCCTACTTCAAGCTCCCTCCTATAGATCGTGCCTTGGACAGAATGTGAAGAAATGCTTCGGGCTAGCGTGCATCAGCCTTTCTCTCAGCACATATGGGTGGGTGCTTACATGGATTGCAAAGTGAGGGATTTCAGATTATGTTGTAAGGGTGTATTATGGTTTAGTGCTGGATTTTGCCGAGGGCAACCTCTGACATGCAAGGCATCCCTCTCCCTTTGAGCTTGCATAGCCTATACAGGAGGGACTGGGACATCGACAGCTCTTCACAGGGCCTTTTTTTGGAAGCCGAGTGTTTCAGGTAGCTTAGGGTATATACTCGGCTCTTTAAAGGCATGTGCCGTAACAACGAGACTACAGCAGTAGCGTTCTTCCCCAAACGGCGCAGCGCACCGCCTGGCTGCCGAGCTGGTCACCACTCTCCCACCCTACTGTCGAGACACCAGCGGGTCACCCGAAACACTGTTTCTCTCCGCGCCGGCACCTGACGACCAGTGCCAATGCGGTGGGAGCCTCTCAGTGGTAAATACACACCTGAGGACACCCCGCTACAGCGACTCGGCGGGGGCTGCCGCGGGCTGCTCGCTGCCTGCAGTCCGCCCCCGCCTTGCCTCTTTACCAGCGCCGCTGAAGACGGCGGGGTTGCGTGCCCGTGAGGGGCGGCCGCTACCGGCCCACCGGCGGCGGGCCCGCCCTCACCTGCTCCCGGGCAGCTCCTTGCCGGCGGGGGAGGGGGGACGTGGCGCTCTCACCTGCCCGGGGCTGCGGATCTGCGGGGCGGAGCAGCCGCGCTCGGCGAGGAGACATGGCGGAGGCCGCGGGCAGGAGCGGCGGGCACCGGCGCCCTGCAGGTGAGGGTCTGCGGACGGTTGGGGTGTAGTGGGGCGAGCGGCGTGGGTCGGCGGCTGCGGGCGTCTTTGGGCGTCTTTACGTACCCGGCCGGTTGCAGGCAGCCGTGAGGAGAGGCAGCGCAGAGGGGCCCGGCGGTGGTCTCCTACTGCAACAGGTGCGGGGCCGCTCTGCGGCTGCCCGCGCCCGCTGTGCTGTGAGGGGCTTAGGGGCTTTCTCTGCCTTCCCTCAGGTGTCACCCTCTGTGACCCGGCACCTGCAGACCCGGCCCGGAGCCAGCCGGAAGGGCGGCCCCATGCAGGAGTACTGCGGCCCGGCCCGGGCAGCGGGCACAGCCGTGCCGTGCCAGCGGGGCCAGCGCGTCCGGCCTGTGTCCTGTCTGAACGGCGAGACCCCTCACGAGCGCCGGCAGACCCTGCGGAGGGGCGCGCGCCTTTGTGCCCGGGGCGCCGTTGGTCGTTTCGAAGCCCTTCGCTTTTAGGGCTCGATGCGTTGTGGGGCGCCTTCACGGCCACGGGGGTGTCGAGACGCGCGGGGGAGGCTCGGCCCAGCCTGTGGGCAAGGGGTTCGGTACGGTGCGGGAGCCCAGGGCGTGCGGGACAGCGGGTTTGGAACGGGACAAGAGGTAGCGACGAGCCTCTGCAGTTAGGGCGAATTACTGCTGCGTCCCGCTAACGGGGCAGAGGGAGAAGGGATGCCTCAGTGGGGTTAAGGTACCTGATAGCTTTGCCCAACCCCTGCGAGCGAGGCCTGGGGCCTGCCCCCTGCCCCCGCGGTAGGGAGATCTGCAGGAGCCCCGAGGCTTTGGCTGTGCCTTAAAAGCGTGCAGGCGACCGGCTTCTGCAAGCGCATACTTCCTACAGGAAAAGCAGGGAAGTAGGTGTTTTTACATCTCCTTTGAAGAGGGATGTACGCTGCAAGAGCATTTTAAAATGCTTTTATTTTGTCCTAAGGGTGGGGAGGGTGCAGGGAGGAGATTTTGGCTTACGCAAGCGGATCAACCACTGTATCACTGTTGTAGGCGGAGATGCTGTTTGCTTTTGCAGGCAACGGAGAGGTTGCATTTCTGGCACATTCAGAGGGATTGCTGCTTGCTGGACTGTGAAGTTTACTTCAGCTTTCAGTCACAAAATCACAGAGTGGTGGCAGTTGGGAGGGACATCTGGACATCATCTAGACCAACCCCCCCTGCTAAAGCAAGTTCACCTAAAGCAGGTTGAACAGGACGGCATCCAGATGGGTTTTGAATAGGTCTGAAGGAGACTGCAAAAGTCCTCTCCTTTTTCTTTACAACCCCCCCCCCCACACACACACCTTTACAGTACAATTCCACTTGCCCTTTGCCAGTCCTTCGCTTCTGTAACATGCGTCCAAGTTTATCTCTGAATCAGAGTGAGGTTTTTCATCAAAACAACATATGAATAGGCCATATGGCTGTTGGTTAATTGTGTTTCTACAGTATAATATTTTTAATACATACTTTATGTAATGTGGGCATGCAGTCACAAGCAACAACTGTGGGCAGACTTACCCAAAGACTGTCTTTCTCTATTAAAGTTAGAAGTATACTGCTTCTGCTGAGAAATCCTTTTAACATATCACTCCCAGCCATCACTCTGAAGTTCAGCTTCAGTTATCCTATGTGTTTCAGAGTTAGCAACTGCATTAACATCACTTCCCACAGGAAGAACTGGCTGTCAGTATTATTTTTAAATCCCCCTTTGACAAACTCTTTTCAAATTCTCTGCATTACATTGTTGATGTGATTTAAAACAAAAACAATACACACAACAAAACAAACCTGTATTATTAGTGTTTTTTGAAAATTGTTTCACAAAACTGGAGACAAGCTGCCAGGTAATAGGTATTTCACATATGTCTGGTCTTTAAAGGATGTAAGTACTTAGATTTTTTTTTTTTCCTGAATTTAATTTGTAGTTTTGTTTCTTGTTGCTGCTTTGAACTCATTAGGACGTGTTTGTAGGCAGTAGCTGGATCTGCGTGCATGAGTTGTTGATTATTTTGAGTTTCGTTTGCTTTGTGCTGTCAAAGTTAATTCAAAACCTCCTCATGTGTGAAATGCCAGCGTTAAACTTTTGTGAAGCTGTTTGTTGTCCATTGAGGATCTTACAGGCCACAGAGGCTGCTTTCCTAGCATTCACAAATAGGAACTCTCTTTGCCTGAGAGGGAGCTGCTCCATGGTCGCTTGATCCTTCTGCGAGTGAGCAGATGTGTGTGCCCAGGGAGGGCCGTGCGGGTGGCCTTGGCTGTTGTCTGCTCCACAAGCGGAACGCCCGTGTCTGGATCCGGCTGCTCAGGGAGGTCAACCTTCTGTCCTGGTTTGGCGAAATTGCCTATTGGTTGATTCCTGTTTAAAAAACAAAGCAAACTACGTGAACAGTTGTGTGTGTGTTTGAGTTGAGTTTTGTTTTTTTCCTCTGCTGTGGCTAGATCACAGGCTTTCAGAGCTATCATAGTGAAAGCTTTAACGGCAGCGTAAGGACTTCCCAGAGAGATGCTGGAAGTGTATCTCGTTATTGTTGGGCACACGGTCTGCAGCATTTAACTTTCTTCAGGTGAATGAGTTAATTACCAGGATGAGGTTGTCTTTTATTCCGCTATTCATAAATGCGTAGACGGCACAATGAGTACCATGCTAAGGGAGTTCACTAATTCCCTTATACCAGATAGAATTTTTTAATCAGTTACTTAAGCATCTTACAGTGCTGAAAAGCTTTTTTTTTTTCTTTCTTTTTTTTTTTTTTTTTTTTTTTTNTTTTTTTTTTTTGTGATTCCTGAGATGAGAGGGGCCTCTTGTGGGGAATACAAAACAAGAAAATCTCCTCAAGCACCTTATTCTGTGGCTGCCTACTCGTAATGTTATGATACTCTTCTAGTTAATGTTCTCTAAACGAGTTTAACACTGTTCTTTTTGCGGTAAAGTAAATCAGTGCCTTAAATTGATGTCAGCGTCAGGGAGACTCTGAGGTGTGCTTTCTCTAACAGCTGCTGGTGCTTTGAAATTATTGCTCGCTTGTCCTGCTATTTTCTCCACCTGAGTGTAAATCAATTTTTAGCTCAGTGTTTCTGGGGTTGATTTGTTTGTTTCCTTTTTACCAATGGATACATTACGGGGGACATTCCGAGGGGACAGAGGCTGTACATACACACTAGAAAGGAGCTTAAAGCGGTCTCCGGCTGCCCGCGGTGCCAGGCGTGCTTTGCTGGAGGGGGCTGTACGGAACTTCCACGCACGGCTTTTCCCCAAGCCCGCTACGGGCGGATTCTGCCCGTCCCGCGGGGGGCCGCTGCCGTTCCCGATTCCTCGCCTCAACCCCACGCCGCCTGCGCCCCGGGACGGGGGCGGTCGGCCTGGCCCTGCTCCGCCCTCCGCTTCGTGTGTGCGGGGCGAGGGTCAGCCCTGCCTCGGCTGTTGCTCTTTGCTCTCGGTGAGCCGGGCGGCGTGACCGTAACGGTGCTTGCCCTGCTGGCCTGCGCGTACAAAGGCTGACTGTGCGCGGTGCTGGAGTGCTGAGTTGCCTTCCGCAGCGGTTTGAACCTCAGTCCTGTTGTGAATAGCTCCTGTCCTTAAACAGGTAATAGTTCAGGATCTGTCATTCTTCTCCCACCCCTCTCTGATTAAAAAAAAATTAAAAAAATTCAAACGTAGAAATTGTGTCACATCTCACCATGGCTTAATTGGTCTTAGATGAATAATTTTCTGAGTCAGTGCTATAGCTCTGAACACAATGAGACTCTGAATGATCAGTAGCTTGAAGAATGGAAGTGATAGAACTAAATTAAAATTGGAAGTGTGGATATGGGAGGGTTAAAATCCTTAGAGAAGCCATCCCTCAGGTTTTGAAAGCTGCTGAAGTGCTGTCTCTTAGTGTCTTTCACTGGTAATGTTTGTGCAAGGCCTACACACACTGGAAAAGTTAGAACAAGTCTTTTTATATGCATATTGTCTAATCTGAGTCAGGCTGTCTTTCTCCACCCACCTACTCACAGCACCACTATTGTAAAAAAAGGGCATGAGTAGGTAGACCACAACAAATACACTTCGTCTTGCAGCCCCCCCAACCAACACAAAGAAAACTCAACACACACACACCCCCCCAAACACAAGACCAACTAAACTGATCAAAAATAAACAAAAAAAAAAAAAAATCCTGAAACCAACTACTGCCAGCAAAAAAAAAAAAAAAAAAAAAAAAAAAAAGGTAAAGGTCCAGGGTTGATGAAAAATCAGGGCAGTTAAATGATGCTGAAGCAGCTGGCTTAAGTGCTGCTTCCACAGGAAGAGAGTTTTTACTGATATAGCTAAAGTAGTATGCATTGCTGTTTTACTTGGGCTTCACTTTGAAAATGGATGTTCTTTTGTATGTACTGTGTCAAACTGTAAAAATTGGTACATTTCCAGTAATCTGAGATGGCTGCTGTTTTATTTGTGTGATGCCTGCTTTATTGCTGTCACAGATAAACAAGTTTAATACATTACAGCTGAAAATTAGTTGCGATATTAGAGGTAATTAAATATGATCGGCACAATAATTGCCTCAATTATGTAAATTCTGTATAATCTTACAACAACAGATTTCCTTTTCCACTTGGAAAAAAAAATGTGCATTAGTCTAAAACCAGAATATAAGCCACTGCATGCTGATGATGATGCTGTGGTAACTCTTTGCATGCACACCTTTCCTACAGGACACAGATCTCCTGTGTGTGACTTGTGTTAAACAAATGCAGTGGCCTTCTAGGAACTGTGGCAGAACAGGCTACATGCATATTATACCTGTTAAAGGTGAAAAACACTATGAGAAGATGCTGCATTTGTTAAAACTGGTTTGGATTGAATTCTGCATCTTTTCCTGAGTATTGATTCTGGAGTCATGCTGTTATTTGCTTTTATTAAAAACAATCTTTGCTTTCATTAACATATGCAGAAGTTGTGTTTATATCCTTTGTGGCTTTGGAGGAAAATCTCAAAAATATGTATGTTAGGAGATCTGTCAGAGTTCCAGGAAAACAAGGCTGAGTTGTCTGTTTTGATCACATAAGGGGGATTGGCTGCCTGACTGTTCAAACATGTGGAATCGACAACCTTAACTTCTGTTGACTTTGATATTCTTTGGACACGTAAGTGTGATGGTGCCATTTATACTCCAGAATGATAGTCACTGTGAGACTAGGTTATGGAGGGGAGAAATCATGTCTCCAAGTATTAATAACAATATAATATATTAAATGTCTCCAAATATTTCTCACATCTGTGTCTGATATTTTAATGTTTCCTTCTTCAAAGTTAATGGAATCTAAAAATCCTGATTTCTTGGTCAACTTCTAAGATGGGGTGAAAAGGGTTGTCCCTCAAGAGTCTGTTTTGGGACCACTGTTGTTCAGTATCTTCATCAATGATATTGACAGTGAGATTAGGTGCACCCTCAACAAATTTCAAATGATACCAAGCTGAGTGGTGTGGTTGATAAGACTGAAGGAGTGGATGCCATTCAGAGGGACCTGGACAGGATGGAGAGATGGCCTGAGGAGAACAATAAAGTTCAATAAGGCAAAGTACAAGATCTTGCACTTGGGTTGAGGCAATCCTCCATATCAATACAGGCTGGGAGATGACAAAATTGAGAGCAGCCCTGCACAAAAGGACTTGATGGTACTGGATGAAAAGCTGGTCATGAGCCAGCAATTCACACTTGAAGCCCAGAAGGACACTCGCATCCTGGACTGCATCAAGTGAAGTGTGGTCAGCAGATCACTCTACTGACCTGGAGTAGCCTGTCTAGCTGTGGAGCCCCCAACACAAGAGAGACATAGACCTGCTGGAGTGGGTCCAAAGGAGGGCCACAAAAATGATCAGAGGAGGGGAGCACCTCTCCTATGAAGACAGGCTGAAAGAATTTGGGTTCTTGAGCCTGGAGGAGAGAAGACCCTATAGCTACAATTCTGTATCTGAGGGACTTAGAGGAAGGGTGGGGAAGCATCATTTAAAGTGGCTTATAGCAATAGGATGAGTGGCAATGGTTTTAACCTGGAGCAGAGCACATTTAAGTTGGACATGAAGAAGTTCTTTATGATGAGAGTGGTAAAATACTGGAGCTGGTTGCCCAAGAATGTGGTTGAAGCCTGTCTCTGGAGACATTCAGGGTCAGACTTGATGTGGCTCTGGGCAGTCTGATCTGGTTGGACGTATCCCTGCTGACTGCAGGGAGTTGGGCAAGATGACCTTTGAGGGTCCCTTCCAACCTGAGACAATCTGTGAATCTGTAAGAAACGTCTTGGGAAATAAGATGTCAAGAGAGCACTGATAATTAGCACTGTGTGAAGTAGTTCACAGGATTCCACATTCCACCCATTGGATACTGTCAGTAATAGAGCAATAATGAAAATTTTAGTTTGGTCTTGGCATGTTGCCTTTGCATTCAAGTATGTTCATGTTTGTGTGAAAAAGCTTAGGGCCTTTTCTTTGAAGTATGTTAATGTTTCTGTGAAAAAACTTAGCACATACCTAAGTGCTCTCAGTTTTCAGTGTTTTACAAGCACGTGATTCTCTTGACAAGCAGTATGATTAAGGAAGTTATAAAATGATTAAGGAATGAAATGATTAAGGAAGTTGAACATCTTCCTTATGAGGAGAGACTGAGGGAGCTGGGGCTTTTTGGCTTGGAGAGGAGGAGACTAAGGAGTGACCTCATTAATGCTTATAAGGGGTGGGTGCCAGGAAGATGGAGCCAGCCTCTTCTCTGTGATGCTCAGTGACAGGACAAGGGGCAGTGGGTGGAAGCTGAGGCATAGGAGGTTCCATGTGAACCTGAGGAAGAATTTTTTCACTGTGAGGATGACAGAGCACTGGAACAGGCTGCCCAGGGAGGTTGTGGAGTCTCCCTCTCTGGAGATATTCAAGAATGGTCTGGATGTGTTCCAGTGTGATCTGGTATAGGTGATTCTGCTCTGTCAGGTGGGCTGGACCAGATGATCTTTTGAGGTCACTTCCAGCCCCTAACATTCTATGATTCTGTTTAAAAGCTAATCTCTTTTTACAGGCAGAAGCAGTGACAACACTGTTAGTTAGTAGAGTAATTAGCATTGATTATTTCTATCTTATACTGAATTCCTGTTTCCTACTGCACTCCAAAGTCCCCATTCCTTGCAGCCTTTCCTTATTTAACTGAGCATGGCTGAAGTTGCATGGTATGCTCTACTATGGGGTCTGACACCAAGTTGAGTGGTTGACATGACTGAGGGTAGATTTAGACTAAACATAAGGCATTTTTTTTAACAATGAATGTTGTGAAACACTGAGGCCTGTTGCCCAGAGACATGGCAAATGCCCCATCCCTATAAGCTCTCAAGATCAGGTGGGACAGGATTCTGGTCAACTCATCTGGTGGAAGATGTCCCTGCTCACAGCAGGGAGTTTGGACTAGATGACTTTAAAAAGTCCTTTCTGACCAAACCATTCTGTGATTCTATGGTAATTCTATTGTATATAAATTTTAAAAAATATTGACTAAGAATGATCTAGTATGTTTTCATTCATCATAGTATGCATTGTGCAGTTTTTATTAGTCATACAATGCAAATCCATTTAATTAAAAAAAAAAAAAAAAGGTAACCAGACTTGCTAATGTACATCTTGTATTTGGTTGGTTTATTGGTGTGCATGTGTTCAAAGTGTTTCTGGATGATGACACTCTTGCCTCCATATGCATGCAGTTTTTGATGCGATGAGTGAGTTTGAGTCAGAGCAGGGCAGGGCTGCTTGATTTTCCTATGCATTGGTATGCATGCAGATTGGGTTTTAATTGACAGAAGAGAAATAGTTAATGCTTGCCTTCTGTCTAGTCAGTTCTGAGGAGCTCTTAACATCCGTTGGTCCAGCATGTGGCACTGCATATATCAGAAGGATAGCTGAAACTGGGAAGAGGTCACCTAGGAGAGAAGCCTTCTGTGTCTGAGCACGTGTGTGAAGGGTGTGTTCCCTGGTGGAGCTTCTTTCTGCTCCAGGGACTTGTAGGCAGCGTGGCTGCTGGCACAGCCGCCTACCTGTGATTCACCAGAACTGCAGTGGGGACTGGAGAAGCAAGTCTCTCACATCACCTGAAGGATTTGCCATCGCTGTTCTTACAAACCTGCAGTTCTGCAGTGGAAGAATATGTCATCTTACTGTTTTGATGAAAGTAGTATCTAGAATGTGCTACATCTTTGTAGTGCATATGCTGGGACCTATAAACGGATGGGTAAACCACAGGAGCCAGAGTAGTCAGGACACTTGATAGGAAGATGAAGACCTGGTGTCTGCTTTTTGTTTCCGAGGCTATATTACTTAAAATTTGTTGTCTCTTAGGCAGATATGGACAATAGTTCTGAATTCAGTTTATTGGAGAGGGAGATACTAAGATATGAAACAAGAATAAAGACATGTTCGTTCAAACTTCAGGAGAGAAAGATGAAGAGAGCTGAACCTGCCTTTTGAAGTTTACTTTTTGAAGGATCTTAATACTCCACTGCACTCCCCTCTTTCTCCACCACATATTTGAGTGTTTGCTTAGAAAGGCTGAACAGTTCTCCTCTTTATTGAGTTGAAGCACCTAATTCAATGGATGAATAAAGAATAAATTCATGAAGCTACCATGGGTTTAGGGCCTTGACTTTTAGAAGTGATTCAACTCTTTGCTTATTTAAAGCTATTCAGAATATGTCTGTACTCTTGTCTTCAGTATTCCTAATCAAAAAAGATGGTTTCCCTTCTTACTCTCTACCCATCTTACTGATTCATGCAAAGGGCCTCTTCCTTTCTTCCAAAAAATGTGACTATATCATATGTTCAAATACTGAAGTTTAAAAAAAAAAAAAAAAAGTAGTGCTATAAACCTAATCTGCTAGTCCTTTATTTTCTTGTACGTAAAGGTGAGGCATTAGATGTGTCTTCGAAGAGAGCCTTTAACAGATGAGGTTATTCTCTGCCCTTTTTTGATGGTAAGAGGTAGAAGGAAGAGAGACTAAGAGAGCAGCAGTGAAAAAATTTGGTGTGCATGATGTTTGAGGCAACAGTTGGCTTAATGGAAGCAAGTATTTTTCCTGATGCAGTGACCTTTTTTTTCTATTTTCGACATTTTTGTTTGTTACTGTTTTGTTGTTTAAAAAAAAAAAGAAAAGAAAAAAAAAAAAGAAAGAAAGAGAGAGAAGAGGGGAACAACTCTGCCTGTCTTTTTAAGGCTATTTTCCTCTGTCCTAGATTACCATGGCATTGAAAAGGAGATCTCCAGTTCTTTGATGCTGAGTAAATAGCTGTTTTCTGACACGAGGGTGAAGGAATAAAGGCTCTAGTTTCTAGGTTCTTTTGGCCTGATTTAAAACCTAGTGAAACAGAATGTAAATGCAGAGGTGAGTCCTCTGAAGGAAAGTAGGGAGAGATTAAGTTTGAAGTTTAGTTAGTGTCCATATATTCCAACACTGTCCTGTGAGGAGCAGGGAGTTGAAATTCAGGATCCTTAAGGATCATACCCAACTCAAGATATTTTACAATTGTACAATCTAGCAGCATCTCTATTATATCTTTGAATGAGTTCCTAAAAAACCCTTTTAACATAGATAATAGTGTTGAAAATGTCCATACAAAATATGATTGTGTGTTTTGATGAGTAGGTACACTGAAATTTTTTGGTGTACTGTTTTTGCAGAACAGGATGAGAGCTTTTAACTCTACCTTGGTTTTCCTGATCTCTCTTCCTACGAAAGAAACATTTAGAAACCAGTTCCTTACTGTTTCATGCTAGGAAAACGTGACCATAAATGCAAGTGCTGTGTCCGCTATTGTATGAGATGTCCTGAACCTCTCAGTACTAAGAAAGCCAGAATTAGTAATGAGATATTGGCAATCTGGAAAGGAGCATATGTATAAATAATATATTGACTTGATCTAATTATTGATATAAAATGCACTTAAGTTGAGGGGAAGCTTTCCTTTTAAGTTAAAAGGCCTTGAATCTACATCCAAGAGCAGAAGTAGAACAGTGCCTACTTTGCTTTACAAATTCTGTGACCCAGACTTGTAATAAGATAGTGGTGTTTGGGGTTTTTTGTTTGGTTCTGAGGTTGGGTTTTTTGATAATCTGGAAGATCTCCAGCTCTTAGCAGTTTCAGATAAAAGTGAAGAACATAAGAAAAGTATTGTGGACAATGTTCTAAAAGCACTAAAGCAACATGTGTGACTTGTTCAGCTTGTGGTTTTCACAGTCCAACCTATTTCTCTTCATTGTTTCAATAGCTGGGTAGTTTCTGAGTAGCTCTTATAAAAGTAAGATCATACAAAATATTCTAAAAGAAAAATATTTTATAAGAATCAATGAGTTCTTTCAGAAGAAGAATTCTTCTGTAATTTTTATTCTTCTGAAGGTTTTATTCCATTCCATAACTGAGAAACTGAGGATAGAAGTTATAACTTACCCCAGGCTTTGCAGAGCTTAAGTGTCAGAAAGAACAGTGATGTGCAGGCTGCCCTGGCTGGGTATATCCATACCTCAAACTGTTGGGTGCTTTTTTGTTTGTTTGTGTTTGTTTAAATCCCTTTGGCTGGCAGTGAGGAAGAAGGGGAGCTTGAAGGCTGGAGATTAGCTAATATTTTATTCAGTGGCAGATATTAAGGGTTTTTTTGTGTGTTAAGACTGGGAGCTTTTTGACCTGGAAGAACTGGTGGATCAGTGGGGATTTTTTTTTTTTTTTGGGGGNTTTGTGGGGGCGTGTGGGGGGTTGGTTGGGGTAGAGGTGGAGAGGTTCTTTCATCAACCCCCTGGCTTCTTAGCTACTTGCTCTTTGTATGTGGCATTCTTTTGAAACAGTACTTTAAATGCTGTTACATTAAGAAAATATCAGGAGAAAATGTATAAGTATATAAAATGCAGGTGGTTGAACATACAATGGGTATCTCATGCAGCAGGAGGGACAAGCTGTATATTGTGATTCAGCAGCAGTGTCTTATGAGTGCTTCTGTTTGCAGGGCTTTTCATAGGCGATTTGTTTATAACTTTTTTTGGTTTGCCTCTTTTGCAATAGTGCATGATCCTGCATTCAGGTGGCCTGATTTTCTTTAAGGTAACCAGGCATGCTCAGTGATACAAGGTGACTTCTGGTTGGTGTTCTATCAAGTGGTTTTTTTCTCTTGAAAATATACACAGCTCTGGTTTTCACAGCTTGCCAACTCATGTGAAAGATACAAATTGTCTTCTCCAGAGTTTTCGTTTCTGTTAGCTAACTTGCATGGAAGAGCCAAGGTTCACTTGAGTAAGTTCAGACTGACAGAGTGCTTCACAGGGCAGTGGCTGTAGGACATGAACTTATGTGCAACTCACTATACTCTAAATCACAGTAATGAGCTCCACGTAGTGTCTGCATAGTTTACAGGGGCTGAAACAATCCTGTGGGTGAAAGAAGATAGCAAATCTAGGCTTCAGCCATTGAAAACTATCACGTTACCCGTAGCAGGCTGCTTGTAGGTATCATGGTGTCTGTTCTGGTGACTGGCTTTAACTTGGCTTCAACTCGATTTTCATCTCATGGGTAGAGATATCAAGCACTATGTGGTGGATTGACCCTGGCTGGACATCAGGTACCCACCAAAATCACTCATCACTTCACTTCTCAACTGAACTGAGGAGAGAAAATGGAACAAAGGGCTAAGATAAGGACAGGGAGAAATCACTCTTCAATTACTGTCACGTGCAAGCTAGAGTTGATTTTGGGGGGGAGGGGGGAGAGAATATATATATTTTTATATATATATATATATAGAGA
>WBNM01026941.1:105572-176263 GCA_013399055.1 Ramphastos sulfuratus
ATATATATATTTATATATATATATATATATATATTTCCAGTCAAATTGGAGTAGGAAATAAGAAATAAACCCAAACCTTAAGAAACACCTTTCCCTCACCCCTCCCTTCATCCCAAGCTGAACTTCAGCCCCACCCTTGTCACTCCACTACCAAAATCTTGCCAGGGAAAGCCTATCCACCTTAACACCTGATGTTAAAGCAGAAACATCAATTAGCACATTTCTATAAACGTTTGCACTTCTCAGTTATATAGTTATCATAATAGTCTTTGTTCAGCCTGCTGTTTAAGACTGTTGTCTATCAGATAATGAATTGTACAGGTAATTACACCTGTAGAATCCAGTGGATAAAAGTGGGTGTGTTTAAGTGTGGTGGTTTAACTGATAATGAGTTTGAAAGTGTTGTGAAAAGGAAAACCAAAAAATTATCTCCATTGCCCTCAAGATACACAGTTGCCCTCATTCCATCTCTTGAGAGTTTCATTCTGTCAGTAAAAGCTCAGCTGTGATTGTATTCACAGTAGGGCTAATGGTTAGGGGGGGAATCACTACTAACGGCAGTGTAAGCAAATGTTTTATTGTGGGTTTTGGGGGTTTGTTTTTTGTTGTTTGTTGGGTCTTTATTTATTTAAAATTATTTAACAGCCTAGCTAGTAAAATTATCCGCCGCTTTCTTCCCTCAAGCAAATGTTTCTTTCATCTCAGTTTTCATATAGATGTTCCCACATAGCTGAGACAAGGCTGAAATAAGCAAAGCTTTCTTGTTAGCAATACCTGAAGAATTTCTTATTCTGCATTAAACCAGTGAATGGAGGGAGGAGATTTGCCAGTACCAGCCATTTTTTTGTATGTTTAACAGTGTTATTTGGAAGGGGTTGGTTTTTTTTTGTTTGTGGTTTTTTTTTTTACAACCCCTGCCCCTCCTCCAAATCACCTAAAGTTTTATGGTGTTTTCTGTTGTGGTATGTGGCTAGGATGCCATTTTATTAGAGATTTGGAAACGTGTTGTGTGCTAGCATAACTTTTAAACCACAGGGGCCTTGGAATAAAATCAAGCTACATAAGCTGAATGTGCTGTTGATTCTTTTCTCCTGTCAGAATTAATCTCTGCATTAGTAAGTCAACAGAAAGAAATACGCACCAACGCCTTGGTGGCCTGTGTGTCATAATCCAAATCCATCTTCATCAGCCCCTGAAGTAGCAAACTTAGTCATCATTGCAATTTGCACTCAGAGCAAGTCACTCTTAAGGGTGCAGGCAATCTCACAAGGACCAAGGATGGTATTCTCAGTCTTGTGACTGTTCTCTGTGGCTCCTCAGATAATGGAGAAATGGAAACACTGAAACAGTTATCATACCTGTAAGCTCGAAAGCCACTTTGGAAGCCACTCCGGTCAGGTGCATTTTTGTGTGTTAAATACTTCTGTTTTCAAATGCCTGTTTAAGTAGTTTGGCAATTAAAGGTGATTGATTGAACATAACGTTTAAAGGGACAGGAAAAAAGTGTTGTTTTCTGTTACTTTTGTTGGCAACAGCCTTAGACATGTATGAAAAGCTTTCATGGAGCTAACTACTGTCCCTTTTTTTGTGGCTGTGTATGTGCTGGTGTGTAGCATTTGTGGCAGGCATTAAGTGGAGGAGATAGGAGAAACCAAGATGTTTCTCTTACAGAACAAAGTAGCAGCCTGTATAAACCCCAGAAGGCAAATTGCTGAGCTTGAGAAGAGCTTGCGTTAGAACTTTTTTTTCTTACATTCTTTTTTGTTGTTGTTGTTCACGCCCTCTAATGTAAAGTGTCTTTAACTGTAGACAAATGTCATGCTGTCTAGCTTCCGTGTACACCCAGAGAGTCCAGGGTGCAGCCAAGTAGCAGGATGTAGCCAGGAGGAAATATCTACCAGAAGTGCACTGTAGGCTTCATTCAGAATTGGTGCCCTCCTGCAGAATACTTCTGTTTTGATTGAATGTTTAGTGCCTGTGCTGGAGAGGAGGAAGGATGGTCCAGCTGAGCCTTCAAGTGTTCTCAGGCCACTGCGACACTTACCATGCTGACCGTCATAAACTCTGACCTTTCTTCCTCAGTGTCATTACACATGTCAATGAGTTGGTCATAGACATCGGTATAATCTTGTGTTTTCGATACAAGCCACCTGCAGGCTTGCCAACTTTTATGTGCCATCTGGTGGTGGCCGATCACATTACATTGAAATTCAGGGAGTTGGTTGGTTTTAAAGATGATCTGAAGTGGGGGAAGAATCCTGTAATTTGAACATCATAGAGACGTTCTAGCTTGCAGTTTTTCTTCAGCAGCATTTGCAAATGGTGAGCACACACTGAGTTAGAGAGGTGGAAGTGCATCAAGGTTAAGATCTCAAAGGTAAAACATCCAGCACATTGCATAGTATCATCTGGAGATGTGAAAGATTGATGTGAACAAGTGCTGTCACCAACAGCTAAGGAAAATCCAGAATGCCAGCATATGAAGGAAACCAAACTAATTAAATGTATTTTGTTCATTTTGCACAGTGGAGGTTAATGATTGGTACTGTAAAACTAATGGTGTGGTGCAGAATATTCACTCCAAAAGTCCTTTGTTGTCCTGTGTTTGTACAAGGTAGAAATCCTGATTTTTGAGTTTTCACGCGTGGAAAAGAATGCTCCAACACCTGCCTGTAATTGTGGGTGTATACATTCCTAATGCAAAAGGTATGTGCTGCATAGGAAGGTGATTAAGGGATGAGGCCGGCGGGGGGGGGGACGACGACAACACACACTGCACTCAACACATGCATATATGGAAGAAGACTCATCCTTATTGTTTTAGTTTAGATTAGGCTAAAATTTCTAAACGTGCATAAACAGAGCAGCTGGCAAAATGCAGGTTTGTGCCTGGAGCCTTCCAGGCTTCTTTTCACTCAGTGCTCATCAGCTTGTGCAAGCACAGCTTCATCCTCCTACCGCCCTGCGAGGAGGAAGGAGCAGCCCCTGCTGCCGAAGTGCCTGCAGCTCCCCGCAAGCGTGCGGGAGGGAGACAGCGTTCCTGAGGCCGGCTGGCTGCAGCTGAGGAGACAGGACTCATAGACCCTCTTTGATTAGGATGTGTCAGTGTTGTCAGGGCAACTGTTAACAGCGGCGTATCATATTTTGTCCTTGCGCTGCCTGCTGAATATTGTAGCGTGCTGTAGCTGGAAGAGAGTTGCAGAGAGCAAGGTGCTGCATCAAGGAACCTGGAGCTGTGGGGCTGAGATCTGACTGAACAGGTTAAGACAGCGACGAACAGCATCCAAACCAATGTGCCTTTAATTAGGGCTTTTCCTGAAGGTGGGGGAAGACTACAAGCCTTTTGCTGCCGACTGGATAGTGGCATTTGTCGGCTGTTTGCATACTGCTTACCCAGAGAGGATCTGTTACAAGTGCTCAAATGCACAGACAGCGCTGCAGCTAGCAGCTAACCAGGGGCTGCAGTTTCTTACTTTTTTTTTTCTTAATAAGCAAGAAGCAGCAGCAGCAACATGACTGGTTCAATTACTGCTCTCCGACAAGAGAGACTGAAGAAAAGTGCCAGGCCAAATCCCCCGGGTTTATTCACCATTAATGAAGAGGATGAGCAGCAAAAGAATGGGAATTCCAAAAGACCGAAAGGTATGTCGCAGTTCTGTGGTGCGATCAGGGCTGTGTAGGGGACATGCTGCCTCCCTTGCACGGGAGGCACAACATTTTATTGGCTTTTCTGTGTACTGTAGAGAGTCTGTAAGTGACTGCTGCAGTTGGGCAATGCATATTGGCACCTACAAATGCACTGGGCATTATAGGTGTCCAGACTTAAATCCCCTGGATTGTTATGCAATGATCTATTTAGGATATGAAGAAAAAAAATACTTTTCCTTATTAACTCCATTTTTTTCCAGTAGGAATAAGGGTCTTCTATCATAACCATAGTGGATTTCTGTGTTTTTAATTTGAGTTGTATACACATTTTTGATAAACACCTATTAAAAAGGTGATCATAGGCATGGAGAATACAGAATGCAACACCAGCTTGTTACAGATGACAGCTTTGCCAAAGACAATGTAAAATCAGCAATACTTCCATTTGTGTGCATAAAGGGCAGTGTGCCTTTGGCAGGGTACAAAAATACCCACATTGTTAAATCATACTGATTTTGAGAAGTCTGCCAAAAAAAAAAAGAAAAACCACAAACCAAAACAACCCCAAACCAACCAAACAAAACCCCAACAAATTGTAACTACTAAAGAAAAAGATCTGTGGTATTTGGGGTAGGTGAGTGATGGTGGTGGTGAAGGGGCTCTGATGGCCACTGATTTAGAACAGGTCTGTCAAGCCTGTGTGTAGCCACTCTCTATCTTGTATCCTGTAATGTTTTCCACTTGGATCCTAATGTTTAGATTCTGTTGGTCTGACAGGGATTCTGCACCTTACAATTGTGACTAGAATTTTAAGTCTAATCATTACAATTGCTTTTCTTCTTTTCTGATCAAGTGATTTCTATGAGCACTCCTTTTTGTGGTCTTCTGGAGGGTGGGGGGTTGGAAATAGTACTAGGGGTTTTTTTTGTTTACAAAACAGATGTTAGTTTGTAGCCTCAAGACTGTTTCAAATTTCAGATATTAACCATTCTACCATGTAACAGGAGAGGCTAACAAGCATCTAAATAGCAAATGTATAGTATGTATATTTATTAGAGCCGAATCATTTACAGCTAACTGGTTATTTTCTTTTTCATGAAGGAAAAAGGTAGCTTGGTAGCTGTTACAAACAAATTCAGAGCTCAAGTGTTTTTTGAGCTTCCAGATTGCATTTTTTTTTTACTCAGGATAGTAAACAACCTGACAGATTTGGGCATTGTGATAAAAATAGGTATTACTAGTCATTGTTAATGTCTCCTGTGTTAGGGTCTCGTGTACATAGTTACTACCACTGCTGTGTGTTTGAAGCTGCCTATATGAAATGGAAATACAAACTCTAGTGTGAGGTTATTGAGTTTTCAATGTTTTAAGAAGCATATTACTTTCCTTTATCACTTACTGGATGACTTCCAATGTCAATAGTCCACAAAGCTAAGAATCAATAATTATAGTAGTTTTGTTCTATGACACTGATAGTTTCCCAGAGTGAAACTTCTCTTATAATTGAGATTCCGTTTTTGACTATTTTTTTTTTAATCTTTTTGCTCTGCAATGTAATAGATAAATGTACAGAGGAGCACAGGCAGCAACCTGAACAAATGCATGTGATTTTAATAAGATAAAAAATTGTTGGCTTACCTGCAATGCTTCCTATGAGAAATACTATAGGAAGCTGTATAAAATGCTTTGGAAGGATACTTGTTTGTTTTTGTTTTACTAAATACTTAAATGGCTCCTACTGTTTCTAGAATGCCATTTGCACAATGATGTATTTAATTATTTGCCCTATTGTAGATTTGAATGCCTTATCAGTGGTTGGGTAGGTTAGACCTGGAATGCCTGGTCATGGAGAGTGCACGTATTCAGTGTGGTGTTCCCCCGTCCCAGTACCAAGCAAGGTGACTCCAGTGCAGCTCTGAAAGGAAACATGTGTGATGGACCTCTGTAAGGCTTCCTTGAGTCTTTAGTCTTACAGCTCTGCTTTGTCTTAGTTCTTCACCTGTTCTCTTTGCTCAGCAAGTGTGTGAAGCTGCTGAGAGGTTTCTTTTTTTCTTTCCCCCCTTCTGGCGTGTATTTAGTCAGTGTCATCTTCATAGGAGGTGGGCTATGGATCTTCTTCATCAGCAGTTTCTGTAACCATGCTGAAGCTGTCTTTATACAGTGATTCCAAGTCCAAGAGGCCTTCAATAAATCTAATACTCCAAAGCAATGGATCTAATACTCCAAAGTAATAAAACAACTCTTTCCTCCATTAATACCATCACAAGTTTGAAAATAATCATTATTTTGTAGTTCAGATCTTCTCAGAATACTAAGACTTGATTAGAGTTTGTATGAAGTGGCTTTTTTTTGTCATCTGAGAATTTATTACTTGTGTGGATCTTAAAGTGAACAACGTCTGGGAGATTTTCTGTGAACTGATTTTGATACCAGCCATTTCTTTGCTTGTTTTTGGCTGTCTATATTGTAATATGAGAAGTCTGGTAGGCAATGAGTTTGCTTCTCCAGTGTAGACAAATAATGAAATTACATTTGTCAGGGATATTTTTTTATTTTTTTTTTTTTTTAAATCTGGATATATTAAAACTCTGCAGTGATCTTCTCAGCTATGTGCTGTTGATACTTCCTTTCCTTTGATATGAATTGTATTCACTGCTTTTTCACCAAACATTTTCATTTCCTTCCCTCCTCTTGCCTTTGGGACAAAGCCTGCATTGTTGCCCTGTGTCTGTATAGTATCCACTGCTGTAGGGTCTTGAGGTGCTGTTGCGTAGTAGGATGATGCAAATAAAAGTTACTTTGAAATGCATTTTTTACTTTTATTAATATCCTTTATTCAACTTTCCCATTATAACATGCAAGATTTTTGCTAAAAAGTGTACTCTTCAAATACATTTTATATGGGTTTACAGAAACTTATTTTGCACTTGAATTGGTTTTAGTCGTCAGCTTTCTAACAGTCCTGTGACACTTAACAGCTTCAGTGTTCCCTTAAAGCTTATGTTGCAAACCAGGTGTTGTTTCTATGACTGAATATAGTCTGTGAATGTGGCGCTCTATGTAAATCACAAAGACGTATCCAGATTTATTAATGCTTAAAGTTAATAATGTTGTGCATGTGAACTTTGGCCTCAGCTATTTTTTTTTAATTCAGACACAAGCAATTTGAGTTGCCTTAGTATTCCCCTCCTCTGCCCTGTTAATTTTGTGAACCTTGAATGTAGTCTTAATTGTGTTACTCAATTGGATGAAATTTTTAAGTGGTGCCTGCTCTCCTTCCAATGAAAGGGAAGAGGAATACCTTTTCAGACTTACTGATAGTGTTGTGTTTCTTCAATTATAATTTAAAGAGCACAGGAAAGTAATGCTTATATTTTGGAATAAAAAATTTAAAGAATTACTAACTGAAATAGCTACCTTGTCAGATTTATGGCAGATGAAAAGCCTCAACTAACTTAACAATTAAATCCTTCACCTTCCGGCTTATTTACAACTGATCAAGGAGGTTTACCTCTAATATGCTGAGTACTGCTGCTTACACAAAGCTAGACATGCATGCTTTATGTCTCTGAACAGTAACACTGATTCTTTGTCATCTTGGAAACAAGAAAAGGGTTTTTCTCCATTCTTTGGTGCATGGCAGAGATGTCTGTGATTAACAGCAGATCATGCTGCTGTTGCATGGATGGTGATGATTTTATGTGGTGCTCGTTCCGTGCTGTTGCATGGATGGTGATGATTTTATGTGGTGCTCGTTTCAGATGTAAGCTTCGTTCATCCAGAGGAATGAGAGAGATTTCTTTCAACATGACTGTTGATGTGTTTAATCTCAGGATCCTGCATGGATTGGGGAAATGTATATTCCTCGTTAAACTCAGATTGGCTAACTTTTAATTACGTGGTTATTTTGTTGCTATATGTCTATACCCAAACACAAACATAAAATACCTGCAAAAAAGGGAGATTTAGCATCTTCCAGGGCATTAAACTGATAGTCCTGGAAACTGAAACTGTATAGCTACAAAACAGGTACTGCATGGGGTGTGGAAGTGTAATCTTATCCCACACTGTGGAGCCTGTGCCTCAGGCTGGATCTAGAATGACAGCTTGGTCTCTGGCTCTCACCACACTTTAAACCAGCAAAACTGCCTGGAACGGTGAATTCTCCCAATGGGGCCTCTTGACAGTGGTCAGTAGCCTGGACCTCCAGTTTGGTTTTGGCAGAACAGTGAGCAGCTGTTAAAAGTTGGTGAACCAAATCACCAAAATCAAGTGTTGGAGGTTTTTGTGACGGTTAGTAGCTTTATCTTGCCCATCTGCATCTAAGGCAAGGTTAGGGGAAAAAGTGGGTGGAAGGAAGGAAAGGTAGCAGTTCTCATTACAATGCCAGTTGTGTAAAAGGGTAGGGCTGAGAACCTGTATAGTGTGGCTTGTCATTCTGCACCTTCCAGTGAGCTCTGCTAACGTTTCGCTACACTTCCGCTTTCTGCTAGCCAAGGCCAGAGGAAGATCCCAAAGCAGCCGTGATTTTTTTTTCTAGATTTTTTTTTTCCCCCCCCCCAAATAACTCTCAAAAGTATCTAGGGTGTGCGTGCTTTCAAAAACCCTTATACTAATTATTTAATTTGAACCTGTGGGGTGCAGAAGGAAGTCGTTGTTTTTCAGGAAGCTACTACAAAGCTGTTGTCTTTGTAGGATTTCATTGTTCGTAGCTGTAGGTGCTGGGTAATGGGAAGCAACTTACTAATAATAAAGGCAAAGAGATCCTTTTATTTACAATAAAGCAAAGAGACTCTGGTGGAAGTCTTGGGGATAGGAGGGAATATGTCTGCAAACCAGCAGGGCAAATCTGATTTGTTCAGTCCCTCTGGCTTTCAGAGTGAAAGTGTCACGTCTGAGGACTTGACTTGTGTTGTAACACAGCCTGTTCATCAAAGTGTGTGCTGGGATTAATCAAAGTTTATCTATGATGGGTGAGAATCATTTTATGCTTCTACCTCAGCTCCATGAGGAAAGGCTTCCACTGCTGAATCTGGAGGATTGTGTTCATGTGTTTTGTCACTATTCTTGTTGGAGGAAACAGCCTGTGATCAGGGAAAACACTTGATAATTGAGTGTGTAGACAGGAATATTCCAAAAATGTACAACACTGATTATCTTTAGGGTTTAAGACATTTATTAAAATTGATTCAGGTGAACTTGACATGGGAACTGAGGATAATCTAATTAGGGAAAGACTGAATTTTGCTAAGTAACTTCTGTACATAAATGGAGTTATTTCAACTGAGCTATAAATGATAACATAGAGGTGTCCATGGGAGAAGAGGGTGCTGTATTTGCTTACTGTACTTGCAGTACAGAATGCTTGTTGAAGTTGTGAAAAGATTGGAGATCAGTTTAATTTGGACAACTCTCAAGAAAGCTTTATATATCATAGTAAGAAACACCACTCATGAAGGAGTTTCTTCTTTATTCACTGTGGCTGGCCACTGTAAAAGTGTCAGCTTTAAAAGCCTTGAACTTGGAATATGATTTTCCAGCCGTGGGGAAAATACATGAAAAAGGAATGCAAGTTTATGGTCATTTCTCGTGAGAGAGAGGGAAACCTGGAAAGTGCTGGATCTGACCAAGGATCTTGAAATTCTCTGAGGCAGTGTTGTGTTTTGGTTTTTTTTTTGTTTTTTTTTCCTTTTTATTTCCCTGATAATAGGCAAATAATATTCTTTCAAGGGACTTATACAGTAACGTGCTGTTGGAATAAGATGACAGCAAGAATCAATAGAGCTCTGTGCACTATCTGTACCACATTACACATGCCTGGGCAGTGCCATGGTTTTATTTTGCAGTGGGAAAATGAGGCAACAGCTAAGCATGTGTTTTTAAAAGAAGTATGTTGCATTTAAATCCCCTGATGTTTTTGTGATTGTGGTGTTGTCAAGAGTCTTGGCACTCTTGCTGCTCTTTGTAAGTGTTCTCAGAAACCACTGCGTGCATTCACTCCTTCAAAGCTGCCTTTGTATCCAGGTATATAGAAGTCTGGTTTTATTGTTGAGAGGAAATCTTTTGCTTGTCGCTCCAGAGAGATCAATGAGCACTGGCCTGGAGTGTTGCTTCTAGTCATATGCAAGTGATGGTGGAACTCCACTCATTACTAGGCTCAGCCGAATCAGTAGGAGTACATCACTTTCTCTTCGTGCACAAACTCACACATGTGCATTCTTTGCCTACTCAGCTGCCCACAGAGTACTTTTTGTGCCTTCTCTCCCCTTCCCCCCGGCCCAGTTTCTTCAACTTCAGTCTGCACTTTACAACTGAAGAACTTGTTTTTCTGGTATTTGAGATTTAAGAGTTGTAAGTGAAAACCATCTCAAAAGATTTTTGTATTATTATCAGAAGTCTTTTCAGAAATCATCTGTGCTGTTTTTAAGCCACATTAAGGAATTATTTAACCCAAAATTATTTAACTGCCTAAAATTAGGCCACATCAATATTGTGCCAGGAGGACAAAATGATTGATGCAGTTTGCTGTATGGTAATGAACTACCTTCACTCACTGAAATTGCATCTCCTAGTGCACTGTTTATGCAGCCAAGCACTACTTGAAACTCATACACACAAGTTTCACCTGCATTGAGTTGAAGCACAGTATGAATAGATGCACATATCTGTGGTTCAGATGTGTATAATGAAGGTGAGGGAGGCAACAGGCAATGTTTAAAAAGCAAATAAAAAGGTGGATGAAACATCAGAAATGGAATTATGGAGTGCTCTAGAGCTTGGGCTTATGCATCTTTTTGCTTGAGATAAAATATTCTCTTTCAGAGAAATGGAATCATGTTTACCAAATTAATCTCTTTGATTTATAGGTTTGACTATGTCAGCCATTGAGTTGCTGAGTTGTCCCAAAGCCATCTTAGTGAACTGTGTGTATAGATGCACTGTAGCTGCTTGGTCAAGCTTTAGGTGAAAATGACTAGGGGTAGCATGCAAGTTGTTTGTGTTTTATACTAGCAATTTCCAGACAGACACTCAAATATTAGCTTCACTTTCTCCTTTAAATGATTAACTTGCTGATAATGGCAAGAATAAACAAAACTCCAGTAGGCAGGTCACTGCAGCTTAACCTGAACGCAGGTTTCTCCAGAAAGTAGATTTTCCCACCCCCCCACCCTGTCTTGGAAGGGGAGACAACAGGTTTGTATCAGGCTATGCTAGTGAAAGCTGAATTGTCCTGTGTCTTTGCACTGGGGAACTATTGTTTTGAACAAGAATAATACCTTCTGTAGCCTCAATAAGATGATAGTACAAGATTCTCTCTGTTAAAGTGTTTGCCAGATTAAAAGTCCATTGAAGTGTTTGTTCCCTTTTATTAAAGCTGAGCAAACAGATTGCCTTCTAATTGTTTTAGATCTGTTAGAGTCTAGTTTTGCTCTGTACAGGCAACACAGTTTTTTTTCTCAGGGATTAGCTATACTTCTGTAGATTTGAGTCCAAGTCCAATTTATGTATCTGTGCAGATGTCAGCAAGGGGAACTGGATTTGAAATCAGGAGCGGAACAAATAAAGCAAAGTTACCTGCTGAGAGTGGTGGGAAGCAAAATATAGGAAATAGCAGTGATTCCATGTCATATAAATCTTCCAGATGAATGTTCTTCACTTAAGAATAAATAAGTAGCTACCCAAAGGACTCCTTTTCTGGTTCTAGTATATATACAGTTAGCCTCAGGGAAAACAGGACTTTCCTGTCACAAGTCAGAGTTGTGCATTTGCAGTTGGGTCTTAACCTCAGTAAATGGTTCTCAGTAGTGTGTGTTAGAGGTCAAATTTATGGTTGTCTTGGAGGAAGAGGCAAAGAGTTTGCTTAGGAGTTGAGAGTAACCCAAAACCCTTAAGAACCCAGAAGAAACACTCACAGTACTGAAAGTCCCAGAAAGGACTTGATGTACCTAGAGGCTGAATTTGTAGTTTGGTTGCTGGCCACCTGTTTTTCAGTTTTTTTTCTCTTGTTTAATACCTCTACAGTCTGAACCTCCAGTCAAGCCTATCAGTTAGCTTAATTCTTGTCCTTTGAGTGGAAGTTGATTTTATTTTACTTGTTTAGGTTTTTGGGGTTGTTTTCACAGTCATCTTTCTTATGGGTCTTTCTCTTGCATCTGCAGCACGTGGAGAAACAACTGTCCCTCCACAGTCTGGCATGCTAGGTACAGCTGCTCACAGATCTCCTCTGTGATCTGCCACTGATTTTTTTGGTTTGGCCTTGGAGGGTCGTTGAATGAGGCTGGTGCCACTGCACACCCTTGCAGCCAGAAAGTACTCAAGTTGGTGAAGCTTTGTCTTCAGAAGAGCCTAGTACCATAGACACATCCTGTTGCATAGTATCTTGAGCTAGAAATGTGGGTTTTTTTCCTTATGAGGAACAAGGATGCCTCCTGAAGGATCTGAGGGTAGTGGATGACACAGAAAACAGCAAGAAGAATAGTTATCCATGTGCTGGGAGACAATGAGGAAAAGGAGTGAAGAAGTAACATGCACTTCCAAAAACAATGTTTCTGCATAAATGCCTGAATTTTAGTCTAGTTGATGGGAATATGATCATAGTGACGATTCTTGGGCAGAGACAGTCAGACTGGTTGAAAGTCCAGTGAAAGGTCCCGGACCTAAAATCTTACAACATCCTGAAACATGCTTCTAAGCATGCTGAAGAAATTTGGTTTTCTCATTCTTGAATTGCAGATCATTTCTAGCTTCATTTTAAACCCCTGCGCTGGCAAGGCTTATTATAGAAGTGCTGACAGAACTTGATTCACACTGTTGTACCTTGGTGCACAAAGCTATCTTGTTTCTCAATTCTGCTTCAGAGAGCTTTTTGGAAAGCAGTTTTGGAAATGCAGGTTTATCCAGTTACCTGCCCTTGAGATGAGAAGTCATCCTTTTATGCAGCCAGTTCTAGTGTTATTGTTTTTTTTGCTCTCTCAGAGGCGGTTTCCTCACTGCCTGCATGCTGACTAATGCACCAATCAACAGTACAATACTAAGTTTTGGCTAGTATGCTAAGGCACCGTGAATGACATCAAAGGTGTCTGAGATGTTTTGGAAGGTAGAGGTGTCATGTCAGTGGAATTCATACTTGTTTATACTTGAGTGTAAACAGCTGGGGCTGTTAAGCTTGAAAAAGAGGAGGCTGGGGGGAGACCTCATCACTGTCTACAGCTATAGAACCTTAGAAGTTGGAAGGGACCTCCAGAGATTGAGTGCAGCCTCCTTGCCAAGGCAGGATTCCCTAAGGTAGTCCACACAGGAATGCATCCAGGAAGATTTCCAAAGTCTCCAGAGAAGGAGACTCCACAACCTCTCTGGGCAGCCTGTTCCAGTGCCGTCACCCTCACTGTGAAGAAGTTTCTCCTCATGTTGGGGTGAAACCTTCTATGTTCCAGTTTGTAGCCCTTGCTCCTTGTCTTACTACTGTACACCACCAAAAAGAGATTGGCCCCATCCACTTGACACCCACCCCTCAGATATTTGTAGGTATTGATATATCTCCTCTCAGTCTTCCCCAGTCATCCTTGTGGCTCTCTGCTGGACTCTTTCCAGCAGGTCCCTGTCTTTCCTGAACTGGGGAGCCCGAAACTTGATACAGTATTCCAGGTGCGATCTCACTAGGGCAGAGTAGAGAGGGAGAACTTCCCTAGAACTTCCCTAGACCTGCTGGACACACTTTTCCTGATGCACCCCAGGATGCCATTGGCTCTCTTACCCACAAGGGCACATTGCTGACCCATGCAGAACTTTCCGTCCACCAGGACTCCAAGGTCTTTCTCCACAGAGCTGCTTTCTAGCAGGGCAGTTCCCAGCTTGTACTGATTCCTGTTGTTAGTCCTTTACAGAGTCTCTCCTCACAGGTAATTAGAGAATCACAAAGTTTAAGGATCTGGAAGGAACTTTGAAAGATCATCCAGTCCAACCTCCCTGCCAGAGCAGGATCTCCTGTATTAGATCACAGAGGAATGTGTCCAGGCAGGTCTTGAATATTTCCAGAGAGGGAGACTCCACAACCCCCCTGGACAGCCTGTTCCAGTGTTCTGGCACCCTCACAGTGAAAAAATTCCTCCTCATGTTTACTTGAAGCTTCCTATGCCTCAGCTTCCACCCATTGTCCCTTGTCCTGTCATTGGACATCACCAAAGAGATCCTGGCTCCATCCTCCTGGCACTCACCCTTTACATATTTATAAACACTGATGGGTCACCTCTCAGTCTTCTCTTCCTCAAGCTAAAGAGTCCCAGCTCCCTCAGTCTCTCCTTGTAATTACTGATAGAACAAGAGGGAATGGCCTCAAGCTGTAACTGGGTACATTTAGACTGAACATTAGGAAACAGTTTTCCCAGCAAGGGTGGTCAGGCATTGGAATGGGCTGCCCAGGGAGTCAGTTGAGTCACCAACCCTGGATGTGTTTCCAGGTCATTTGGATGTGGTGTGTGGGGATATGGTTTAGGGTGGACCTTGTAGAGTAAAGTTATTGGGAGGCCTTGAGTGACCTGTACTAGTGGGAGGTGTCCCTGCCTATGGCAGGGGATTGGAACTAGATGATCCTTGAGGGAGGTCCCTTCCAACCTCACCATTCTATGATCCTGAGGGTCTTTTACAACCTGAATGTTTCTGTGATTCTGTGGTTATGAGTGCAGCAACAGCAGTATGGTGGAAAACAAACTGCTGAACCTTCATGCCTGTGATTCCTTCTTTATTGCAACGGCTATTTCATTGAGGAAAATGCACCTCATCTTGGACATGCAGTCTGTGCACACTCCAGGCAGTGCTACTTCAACATCATGTGTGCATTCCTTTTCACTAGAAAATCCCTAATGTGTTTACCTCATTCTTTCATTCCCTACAGCAAAGGGAGAAAAAATAATTTGTATTTTAAAAAACCCTGCTGCAAACTAAGAGGGTAAAGGGGTAAAGAAAAGGCAGATGGCAGTAGCCGTCTGTAAACCAGAAAAGGACAACAGCAACCAGCTGCTGAGTGAGGTATTGGCAATAAAACCAGGCTACAGACCAAGCAGCTTGTGTTTGTTGTTGTGCCTGGGTTATCAGCATTTGTTATGTTTTTTACACTTACAGTCTGTCTTTTCTGAAATATTCCATAATGTATTTATTTACTTTTGTGCCAGGACGTTCTTTCACCAAGTTAGACTCAAGTTTAAGAAACACAGCTGTCAACTAGTTTGTGTTCAGGGAGTTTCTGTGAGCTTCATTGCCCTGGTGAGTTGTCTGGATTGCTGCTGTAAACCACATCTCAGATGTTCAGTGTCACTAAAGGCTGTGTGCAGAGTAGCTTGGCTTTTTCACTGCAGTATGTTTAACGTAAATCTTTGGAGTCAATGACAAATGCGGAGCATAGGAAAGCAGTATAATGAAGACTCCGACGCTCACACCATGCCGATGCTAATAGATGCCTCTTTTCTGTTAGACTTTGGTTTAATCACCATCCTTACAGATTTCACTTGTTTATGCCATCTGCATGATGAGCAACATTCCAAGGCTGAGATATTTAAGGTGACACTATGATGGTTTGATTTTCTTCTCCTGAGAAATGGAGACATAGAATTATAGAATCATAGAATGGTAAGGTTGGAAGGGACCTCAAAGATCATCTAGTTCCAACTCCCTGCCATAGACAGGGACTAGAACAGGTCACTCAAGGCCTCGTCCAACCTGGCCTTGAACACCTTCAGGGAGGGAGCAGCCACAACCTTCCTGGGCAACCTGTGCCAGTGTCTCACCACCCTCACTGCAAAGAACTTCCTCCTAATATCCAGTCTAAATCTTCCCTCTGCCAGTTTAAACCCATTGCCCCTTGTCCTGTCATTGCAAGACCTTGTAAATAGTCCCTCCCCAGCCTTCCTGTAGGCCCCCTTCAGATGTAGGCTACTATAAGGTCTCCTGGAAGCCTTCTCTTCTCCAGGCTGAAGAGCCCCAACTCTCATAGCCTGTCCTCATAGCACATCTGCTCCAGCCCTCTGATCATCTTTGTGGGCCTCATCTGGACCTGCTCCAACAGTTCAGTGTCCTTCCTCCAAGATTACAGTGTAGTTCTGAATAGGCTCCTGAGCCCAGGGTTCATAGAAGTGATTTATGCTCGTCCTAACTCTGCAAACAGGCCCTGCTATTGCCTGGCTGTAAACAAGAGCTCAGTGTGTTTTGCTGCTACTAGCAGTTCCCTTGAATGCTCAGTGAAGATTGAGTTTAAATTTTGAGCATGTGCTGTTCTGTGGTCATTCTCTTTATATTCCAGGCTTTGATTGTGGAGTTTTTGTAAACTTGCCCTGGGATTCTTTTTCAAAAAGATTTAGATAATTGCCACGTGCAAGCTCTAATCAGCAAATCTAGTCCCAGATGGTGAATATCTAGCTTTTTTTGCTGTAAATGAGGGCAAAAAAGTTCTGCTGATAAAGTATGGAAGTCTGCAGACCAGTTTGCAGTGCAGTTCTCAGGCAGAGGTCTGTTAAGTTGGTTTTGACCTCTTTTGATTGTGATTTGTGTTGGCGTTGGGTTTGTTTGGTTTTGGTTGTTTGGGGTCTTTTTGTTTTGTTTCTTTTTGTTTTTCCCTTGTCATTGTTGTTTTTTAAGTAGGGGAAACACCAATATGGCCTTATAAACTTGACCTGGTAAGGTACCAAAAGCTTTAAGAAGGCCTTTGTTAGTGAGAGGTTGCTGTCATCTGGTACCGCTCACTCTTGCTTGCCTTTGTCCTGACTCCTAGGAGTGTGATTTGACACACTGCAGCCAATGAGTCATTTAAACAGGCACCTGCCCTTGAAATTAGAGAAGCTAACATAGCTTTAGAAAGAAACAATGTAAAGAGCAACCTGGTGAGAAGGTTTACTTTTCTATTTGTGATGTTAATAATTGCTATCTGTTTTATCAATCCTTAAAAGAGAGCCAAGATATTTCTTATGATGATGTTGTTGAATAATTAGATTGGTAGAGCTACTGCATACTGAAAACTGGGATGTTCTGTGGGGTAAGCAGGATCCAACTGCTGTAATTCAAAGAAGGATTGTGGGGTTTTCTTCCTTGGTTATAAAACCTTTTGCAATGTGTACCTCTGTGTGGGGCCATTTATTTATTTTTAAAACCTTTACTCTTCCTCATTCTCAACTAATACTCTGCCACAGACTGTCCAATCCAATCTGCTCACTTTGGTGGACTGAAGTAATGTGAAGGTACACCAAGATAAAAAGCTGAGGATGTGCAAGAGTCATGAAGTCAACAGAAGACATAACTATAAATATGGAGTCATGTTCTTCACTTGAAGTGAGCTTGGGTTTCTTGAGGTTTTTAAGCAGTTGTCTCCAAGGCTGGTTGGTGAAAAACCACTTACTGATTAACAGTTCTTCTGAGACCTGTGTTGCAAAGACTGCCTTTGCACATGAAAATTCTTGTACATTAGAGAATAACCAGTGACAAATATCATGTCTAGTAAGTTTACAGCAACAATCTCTGTTTCCTTCTCTGAGGAGGAGAAACTTATTTTTGCAGACATCCCAAAAATAGTGATTATAATGAAAGTCTTCCCATCTGACTCAAATATTTCAGGCTGCAAGGATTATTGAATTTTACTTGCTGGGAAAACTGGCAGTCACTGAGATTCTAATTACTTGGGGCTGAGCAGCAGTGGACCTACTTCTCATTCTTTGCACAGTGTTTTCTCCCTTTCTTTGTCAGAACTTATTTGACTAACTTTTTGATTGAATGCTCATTAAATTAAAACAACATCAACATGAACCAGCAGTGTGCCCAGGTAGCCAAGAAGGCCAATGGCATCCTGGCCTGTGTCAGGAATAGTGTGGCCAGCAGGACCAGGGAAGTCATTCTGTCCCTGTATTCAGCACTGGTTTGGCCACACCTTGAGTACTGTGTCCAGTTCTGAGCCCCTCAATTTGAGAAAGATATTGAGGTGCTTGAACGTGTCCAGAGAAGGGCAACAAGACTGTGAGGGGGCTGGGGCACAGCCCTGTGAGGAGCAGCTGAGGGAGCTGGGGGTGTTCACCCTGGAGAAGAGGAGGCTCAGGTGAGACTTTATTGCTCTCTTCAACTACCTGAAAGGAGGTTTGTAGCCAGGTGGGTTTGGTCTCTTCTCCCAGTCAACCAGTGACAGAAAAAGAGGACACAGTCTCAAGCTTCACCAGGGGAGGTTCGTGCTGGATGTTAGGAAAAAGTTCTTCACAGAAAGAGTGATTGGCATTGGAATGGACTGCCCAAGGAGGTGGTAGAGTCACCATGGCTGGAAGTGTTTAAAAGGAGACTGCATGAGGCACTTGATGCCGTGGTTTAGTTGACTGGATGGTAGGTTGGATTTGATGATCTCAAAGGTCTTTTCCAGCCTGATTAATTTTGTGATTCTGTGATACACTCCAAAAAGATTTCCTATGTAGTGTATCACATATATATTCTTGTGATATATATCTGTGTCTGTATGTATCTATCTAGATACATAGAGATCTTACAAAATCCTTTTTGTTTACAAAATTACAGTGTTTTTCAGCTGTAAATCTTTTGAGAAGACTCTGCTACTTGCAGGTATTAAAAGATGTTGTGAAATCATTGTCTGCATATGCTTAAACCTTCACTCTCTGTTGTGCTTTTGGATCTTTAATTGGGAAAATCCAATGAGATCTGGCTTTCCTGTTACATAACACATTGCTGTGCAATTCAAAAAATTGAAGCCACCTTCCAAATACCTTTATTTTGTGCCACTCTACAGTAGTGCAGTGTTGCATTATGTCAGGTGCTGTGTTTTTTAAGGAGGGAAAAATAAAATGGAATAGTAAGAAGATGTATATTGGTGTCCTGCTTGCCTGCAAGATTTATTGCTGCTTTCTGCTGAACGAGAAATTAATTTGTTGGATACAACTCACTGTTTAGTAAGTGGAACACTGAGGCTTATGATAATCAGCAGTGGGGCCTTTGCTGCTGCTTCCCCCATGCTGTACTCTGTGACCTGTCTGGGCAGGGTTAGCATGGGTTGTAGCTGGTCAGAGTGGCTCAGGCACTCTAGGACCAGGGCTTTTTAAATGGCCTGTTTCTGTAGCATGATGATTGTGATCCACTGATCCTTTAATGTGCCAATAGAGCCAAATGTTGTGTGTGCTGAGGTGTTGGGGGCCAGGCAGTTGGCAGTTGTGAGCCATAGATGAGACTACAAATAAATGAACAGTGAATTGTGGTCTGCTGTCACAACTGGAATGATGTCCCATGGTATCTGTTGGAGTCCACCTGTTGAAGGACTGAAGTAATTCAGTGTATGAGCATTGAATGGTTAGACTTCACATGTGCTTCCTTCTCTTGGATCTTAAAAGTCTAAACTCTTCCACAGGTCTTTTAAGAAACCCCTTTCTGAATAGGAGTTGGAACTAAACAGTATGCAAGGTTATAAAAAAGACTTACTGACTTTGAAGTGTTTAGAGTGTTGCACAGCATAGCTGCAACTGAATGATTTGCACTTTTCAGAACTTCAGATGTTTTGGAGGGCTGTAATCCTGTCCTATGTAGTTGTAAGTCATGGGTAGTACAGAGCAAATTACAAGAAGAGGTTCTGTGTGTGGGAAATGTAAATGAGGTGTTTGGTAAGAAGATATGTGATAAAACCTGGGCAAAACCATTAAAAAGGCTGGGCCAACTTTGTTGCAATTCTTCTCACGTGAAATAAAATGAAAAAAGTAGTGAATCTGACCTGCTGTGCTTAGAGCACTTCTTGTTTTGGCAATGGACTGAAAGCGCTTACTGCCCTGTTCTGTCTGTCTTACTGAACCAAAGTGCATTTTGCAAGTAAACAATCAGCACTCTGATTCTCACTTGAAAGAAATAACCATACAGGACTAGAGGAAATGGTTTCAGGCTGCACCAGGGGAGGTTCAGGCTGGATGTTAGGAAATGTTTCTTCACTGAAAGGGTTATCAAACATCGGAATGGTCTGCCCAGGGCAGTGGTGGAATCACCATCCCTAGAGGTGTTTAAGCAGCCTGTGGACTTGGCACTTAGGGACATTGTTTAGTGTTGACCCTTCAGTGCTGAGTCGAGGGTCAGACTGGATGATCCTTAAGATCTCTTCCAACTGGATGTATTCTGTGATCCATTTCAAAGGAAGATAAAGCTTCCAAGAAGAGGTTTAAACTGCAGTCCCTAAAGCTGCCTTTAAGAAACCGATGCAAGTTTCTCATCAGCCTTTGAATCCCCGATCTGTTTATCTTCTGAATTAATGATGGGTCTGTACATCCTGCTGTCACATTCAGTCATATCTCAAAATAGTAAAACTGTACAAATTTTATAATTTTGCACTGGAGAATTAAAAAAAAAAAACTTTCTTGGAAAGTAGATAATTACTATTAGGCGTCTTGCAGAAAGGGAGTTTGGAGCAGCGCAGCTGTAAAATACTCTGAATCACCCCTGCCATCAGTCAGGGTTGAGGGGAGCTGGCAGGACTGCAGGCAGTGCTGCTCCTGCACAGCCTGGTATTGCTTGTGTGGAAAAACAAAGGGCTTCAGTCCTGAAGTACTCAGCCTGCTACTTGTCAGAGAACAGGGCTCCATAGGATTTAATGGGAAAATAAGAGTGTCTGGCACAGAGAAGAAAGAGGTTACAAAGGATTATTCCAGTTCTGATTTAATTGCATTTTTATTCCTGAAATCTTGCTTTTTCATAATTCATGTTTCTTTATTGGAGCCATTACTTCATTGAAATGGTTACTTACCTTTACCCAGAAAATTGAACTGTCTGTATACTTGGAGTAGCATGTATCTGTGTACCACTAGCTCTTCAGACTTGTCATGTGCTTCAGTTTCACAAAGATCAAAGCTGCATTTACGAGAACTGGGCAGACATGATGCTGGACTACATCCAGATTCCTTGGGTTTGTGCTTACAAAACTGGCAGTAAAACTCTAGTGAGTTTTGCAGCCATACCATAAAATTGCTGCGCTGTTCAATCTATGGAGACCTGGACTAGATTCAACTCTACTGCATCATGAGTCAAGAGAAACTAGTGTTAAATTGGTGGATTGTGAATGTCATCCAGTACCATATTAAGTCAGCACTTTCAAACGTAAAAGCTGTAAGCAAGTCCTGATGGAGTCAGTCTGTGCCTTAGAGATTCTATCGCAAAAAAAGTTAGGTAGTACACTCAAATCTTTCATGTGTAGTCTCTCAAGTCTGCATTATTCAATACTGAACGGGTCCTAAAAGTTATTGGCTAGCTCTGGAGGCCTTTTCAGGGGTTTTGGTTTTTTTCTTTCTCTTTTTTTCTGTGCAAGTGCTTTAACTTGTGCTAATGAGGCTGCTGCTTTAAGACAAGGCTTTGGCAGCAGCTTATGAACTGCCTAAAATAACACTTTGAGAAGTAATGAGGCTACCTACTCTCTCTCCTGAATCAAATACTTAACTGCTGCAGGATTGTTCAGGCTTTATTCAGTGTTCAGTAATTGCTGTGTTTGATAGTGTGGCTCTGTTTTTAAATCTGTTCACCAAATTCCTCAGTTCAGAGCTGCATCCTCATAGAGTTGCCAAACATAGAGCTTAGCTGTATGCAGAAGAGACTATTCTTTCCACAGCATTTTGTTTACTAGGAGGAAGTGGAACAGTGTGGAGGGAAGGTGCACCAGCACAGAAGGTGCATTTCCTGACAGCTCTTGCAGAGATGTGCAGGTGTGTAGTCACATACAGATGTGCTTCTAACAAAAGTGAACTGGTTGTGTTTCACAAGGGGACATGGACACCATGGGTACTGGATGGCAGCTACACATGAAACACTTTGTGACACTGTGCTAGAATGTTATTTTGGAATATGTGTGCATTTCCTAAGGAAAATGACCTACCTTGAACCTTTAGCTGCAGTTCCTAAGTCTTTGCAGGATCACAGGATGTTAGGGGTTGAAAGGGACCTCCATAGATCATAAAATCATGGAATGGTTTAGGTTGGAAGGGACCTCAAAGATCATCTAGTTCCAACCCCCTGCCATAGGCAGGGACACCTCCCACTAGAAAAGGTCACTCAAGGCCTCATCCAACCTGACCTTGAACACCTCCAGGGAGGGAGCAGCCACAACCTCCCTGGGCAACCTGTGCCAGTGTTTCACCACCCTCACTGTAAAGAACTTCCTAACATCTAGTTTAAATCTCCCCTCTTCCAGTATAAACCCATTGCCCCTTGTCCTGTCATTAATAGACCTCATAAATAGTCCCTCTCCAACCTTCCTGTAGGCCCCCTTCAGATACTGGAAGGCTACTACAAGGTCTCCTTGAAGCCTTCTCTTCTCCAGGCTGAAGAGCCTCAACTCTCTCAGCCTGTCCTCACAGCAGATCTGCTCCAGCCCTCTGATCATCTTTGTGACCTCCTTTGGACTCACTCCAACAGTCGTCCTTTTGTTGGGGGCTCCAGAACTGTACATTAAGCTGTACATTGAATCCAACCCCCCTGCCAGAGCAGGACCATATGTCGTGGTAGGCCTAAACAGGCCTCTTGGGCTTGTACATGTCCTGGCTTATGCAGACATGTTTTTCTGCTGTTTTGGGGAGAGAGCAACCGCGGGAAAAGAGACAAAGGACCTGGCGCCACTAAGTCTGGGGTCCGGGGTCTGTCCATCACCTGTGGTTGCTAGGGGGCACATGATTGCCTTGTGCAGGGCCCGTGATCTGCCCAAAAAAGGATAAAGCAAGCCTATGGCTTCANGTGCGAGTTCCGATTGTTTAATATTAATAAATTATATATTAATATTTTTATAATATCGTCTCGCAGTACCTAATTACCCCTCCCCGACACCATAGAATCTAGCTCGGGTTGCACAGTACTAACACCCTAGAGATGCCAACTTTAGCTGCCGTTGCCTGCATTTGTAGGAAATTCAGATTTATGGTAATAAATGTTTTTCTGTTTTTTACCACTACCTAAATGAAAATTATGACACTTCAACCTTCTGGATTCAGCCCCTGTTTTCATTCTTACTGATGAAGCCAACATATGCTGCTGCTTAATGCTAACCTCCTATAACTGAAGCTTGCCCACGTTTGCTCACAGTCAAAGCCATGACTCTCCTGGCAGCCTTCTACTGAAGAGTGTATCAGACATAAATGCTTACATAAATGTGGGGAATGACTCCCTAAGTTTCCTCCTTCTTTGGCATAGTGGATAGGAGGGAAGCAAATCCCAGGGTCAAGTGAATTGCCTTGTCACCATATTATTAATGAAAATAATATTTTGCTTTGGATTCTGTTTGTTTGCTTTTGGGTATTTTGTTTTGCTTTGTGGAGTTTTTGATTGTTTGTGGTGGTGGGTTTTTGTTTGTTTTGCTTTGTTTTAATGTTGATTCTGTGAATATAAAGTTATAGATTCGTAAAATGATTGAGTTGGAAGGGACCTTCAAGATCATCCAACCCCCCTGCCATGGGCAGAGACACCTTCCACTAGATTGCTCAAGGCCTCATCCAGCCTCACCTTGAACATCTCCAGGGAGGGGAGGGGGCATCCACGATGTCCCTGACAGCTTGTTTCAGTGTCTTACCACTCTTAATGTAAAGAATTTCTTTCTAATATCTAGCCTACCTCTACCTTCCTCAAGCTCTCATCCTGTCACTACAAGCACTTGTAAAAAATCCCTTCCTGGCTTTCTCGTAGACCCCTTCGCATGTTGGAAGGCTGCTATATGGTCTCCCCAGAGCTTTCTTTTCTCCAGCCTAACTGAAATCCAAATGTGTACAATTATATGAACTTTACTGTAGAAATATTTGAAGCCAAAGTGGTATCCTAAGAAAATTCCATCACTAAAATTGTATAATTATGGGGTTAAAAAAAATTCTGCACATTTGAATCTCATTGCTGGACACAGAGGCCTTCCTTCAGGATTTGATGAAACTTCTCGGACTAGCTAGGTCATGTACAGGCCTTGTTCCTGGCAAATGGCTCATGAGGACTCAAAGAAAGATGTGGTGTTTGTTCCTCTTCCTGGAATGGGAGCTGCGCAGCACTTCTGGTATCCATCAACTGCCAGCCAATTACCCTGCTTCTCTCTTCTTCTTCTTCTGGCTATACTTTGCCTTATGCAGCCTGTTCCAGGACAGCCGTGGAAGTGATTAAATTTTCAAAAAGGGCAGAAGGCATCTCTACATTGTTCATCTTGGTTTTAAGCCACCACACTGCTGTTTTCAGCAAGTGCTCTTGGGAGCTTGGAAAGTGTTTTCAGTGTGAGAGATCTGCTCTCAGAGCGCCAATGCTGCTACTTAATTATTCTCTTTTGTGTTTACATACATCGCCCTGTGCAGGGCTGCATGGTACGGAGAAAATGGACTACTACCAAAACATTAAAAAAGATTCCTACAAACTACTAAGATTTTTTGTTTGTTTGTTAACAAAGGAAATATAAACATTTTTTAAGGGAGTAGGATAAAGGAAGGACAGAACTCATACAGTGAACCAGGTGAGCAAAGACATCAGCACAGTCAAGGAGCTCCGACTTCTGCTTATTTTCATGCCACTGTAAATATTGACTTATAACATATTTCAACTTATTTTTTCTATATTACTGCTATGATTCAGAAGCAAAAAGGAAGTAACTACTTGTTCAGATTTTCCAGAGATATTTCCTATTAATGTATTAAAATAATTCCATGGGGACATGGAATCTGCAGTACCAGCAAGTGTCTAGTCAGGAGAGTTTTCAGTCCTGTGAATGTGATTGCCTCCTGGTTACCTACAAGGAAGAAATCAAAAATACTCATTTATGTTTTGATAAAGAATGGGGGATGGGGATAGGAATGAATAGATCTGTATATGCATGATAAATAACTGATATGCCAATTTATTATGGAGATACTTATAGACACAAAGGAAAGAGTGACACTTGTGTTTGCAGCTAATTCCACTGGATTATACAGTTCTGACAAATGTAAGCATTATGGACTCAGTGGCAGGGGGACCAAGTTTCTAAATACTAAGCTATATATAGTAGCTATATAGAATCATAGAATGGTAAGGTTGGAAGGGACCTCAAAGATCATCTAGTTCCAACCCCCTGCCATAGGCAGGGACACCTCCCACTAGTACAGGTTACTCAAGGCCTCATCCAGCCTGGCCTTGAACNTCCAGCCATTCACTGAGTTTTCATTTATGATGAAAACTTCTTGTGGTCAGTTCCCTACATTGTAATTTTTTTTTTTTTATTATTAACTGCTTGCAGATTCTTTTATACTTCTTTAAAAGGAGATGGCATTAAGGCCTTTGTTAAAACTTTGAAAAACTGTTGTAGTAGTGGATTCGTCTTTCAGTATTTAAATTTAGGGTCCTGTTTCCTGGCAGCAGTCGATGTAATGAAAGTCACAGTGAAGCAGAGGTAGTCAAGGGAATGTAACTGATGGTGAGATCTCCCCCCAGAATGTTTCTTTGCTGCTGTTTGACAACATTGACTGAAATACATTCTTTTTAAAGGCAGTTTTAATATCAAGTACCAACCTGCTTGAGTTTTCCTCATTAGGGTAGACATCAGAGTATATCTTTGAAATTTTCAGGGTTTCTTTAGATTTCTGGCACTTAGATTTTTTTTTCCTCCAAGTCCTTTCCCTCTTTATGAATACAGGTTAGAACAGAGCCAGCTTACGACTTTTACATGTGATCCCCTAGGCATGCAGTATTCTGTGTCAGAAACACAGAACGACATGAGCACCAAGTCTTGCCTGGCACTCATATAATTTCCCTGTTTTTGTTCAATGCCTTCTGTGCTGAACCTTCTTAGATACATGTCTGCGAAGTTAAGCATCAAGCTGTAACAGTGGCTTGCTCACTGAATACTGTACAGCTGTCATGTTACTGGCTTTATAAGGACCATGATGACGTAGGCTAATGGTCACCCTTGTGAGGTGATGACTGAACTTTAACGTGAGGGACTAGATAAAGAGAAGTCTCACAGGATCAGAGGATGCTAGGGGTTGGAAGGGACCTCCAGAGATCATCAAGTCCAACCTCCCTGCCAGAGCAGGACCATAATTTAGTTCAGGTCACACAGGAATGCATCCAGATAGGTCTTGAGAGTCTCCAGAGAAGGAGACTTCACAACCTCTCTGGAGAGCCTGTTCCAGTGCTCTATGACCCTTACAGTGAAGAAGTTGAGGTGGAACTTCCTGTTTACATCCATTGCCCCTTGTCCTAATCCCTTCTGCACTCTATTGCACTGATTTCAGGGGAGAAAGGTTGGATGTAGTCCTGAGTGATAAGGACAAGTTGGTAGTATGTGTGATTTTTTGTTTTAAGTGCCAGGTGGTTCACAGGCAGTTTAACAAGGCCCACTCTGAAGAATCAAGGGATGCAGGGTGAAGATTTTCTTGTTTTACTGCTGCTCATGTGACGAAAGGTAAAGCCTTGCCTGCCAGCGTAGGGCAATCCTCTGCTAATCTGGGGAAATCCATTTTGTCTCGGTCAGTTGATATAGGTAATGATATCTTCACTCAGACTGACCTTGCTTCCTCAGAGGTTATTTGGAGGTTGACTTTAGAAAGAGAGGCCACTGTGCTCTGCACTACAGGGATTAAAATGTGTTTCTCAGTGTTTTAATGAGAAACATACTGGCATTGTCCCAGTGCATCAAAGATCTGTTGAATGGAAATGGCTGAAGTTCATAGTGGTAACTCTGGGATGTCACTAGTTTAATTCATTTAACACTTTAGTTACCTACTGCTACTTACTGTATGGTGTGTGGTTTATGTGTGTTACTGCAGTGCTGTAACACTCATCTTCTTTGGTCTCTTCTCTCAGGCAACTAGTGACAGAACGAGGGGATATAGACTCAAGCTTCACCGGGGCAGGTTTAGGCTGCATGTTGGGAAGAAGTTCTTTACAGAAAGAGTGATTGGCCATTGGAATAGGCAGTGTGGGGAGATGGTGGAGTCACTGTCCCTGGAAGTGTTTAAAAAGAGACTGGATGTGGCACTTGGTGCCATGGTATAGTTGATTATATGGTGTCAGATGATAGGTTGGACTTGATGATCTTGAAGGTCTTTTCCAACCTGATCGATTCTGTGATTCTGTGAAGATGCTGCCTTTTTAACATGGAGTGTTGGGATGGTGGAGAAAGATAAATTGTGAATTAGCCTGAAATGTGACAAGGGATTTAAGGGTGTTTGTTTGGCATGCTGAACTGTAATCAATCTTTGATCCCTCTGATCTTTACTTATTTAGCTCTTCCAGGTTATGTATTTTACATGATCTAGAAAAAACATCAGCTGTTAGCTTTTCCTAATCTCTGCAAAAAGAGTAGGAAGAAACCTCATTAAAAAAACAATTGTGAAACTGCATAAGGGAAATGTCTATGCAAGTTTGGGTCTGTACTCTTGTAAAGTCAGCTTTCTATAATACTTCATGGTTGTGGTTTGTTTTCTTTTGAAAATACCACCTTTTTCTTTACCTGACCTTTTCATACTGCACCAAGTATTTTAATACAGCCTTTTCCGTATGCATTGTGTGTATACACATGCATTCCAGCTCTGCATGGAGATAGCTTTCAGATGACTCTCCCTTTTAAACTCAGCTAAATGATGTTTATTAAGGATTAACTTCAAGGATGAAAATTAATTTTCCTGCCTCTCTTTCATCCCTGGCCTATCACGGAGGTTAGTATCTAACCGTTCCTTGCGGCAGAGCTGCTCAGTCTTCATGGCCTAAATGTATCTAGGGCATTCTGCAGCAGCTCTAGCACACTGTGCAGCTATTTTTGGCAATGTAGCTTTTGTCTGAGAGTGCTAGAGGAGGATGACATATGTTCAGTGCTGTGCATGTGACTGATTTAAGGGTGAATGATGTGTTTTGGATTAAAAAAAGAAAAAAATCTATTTATTAGTATTTTTTTTAAAAACTCTGTGTAATATTACAACCCGTACAAATTTAATATGCTTGACTGCATTAGTTTTCATTTCCTTTTTTATGTAATTGTGTGCTCAATGGACTATGCATTAGAAAGTGAATTAGCAAGTTAATTTACCCTACATGTTGGTGATAAAATAGCTTTTGGCTCCTCGGGCCATGCCATCTGAACTGCAGTGTGAATGTATTGGAATACATAAGCACTGCTTTTTATTGTTAGAACCCTTGTAGGGTGGAGTTAGCTTAACCTCTTCTCTCCTTAGGTTATTCATTCTGCTTCACAGTCAGCATCAGTGGGGTGGGTTTGGACATGCTCTGAATGAGCTTAGTTCTGGTTTTGTGTGTTTGTTTTCTGTACTTTATTTGCTGTACCTCAGAGGGATCACTTGTAGAGCAAGTTACCTGCTCATCATCTGAACAAGGATGATGACATTAATTAATCTTTAGTGTTCATAATCAAAGGTAACTAATGCTTACACTCAAACTACACAGTGTTTAGCAATCTGCCTCCCTAATATTCCATAAAACCTAGTTGCTTCAGGCTTACAATTTCACAGAAACACCTCTAGAGCCTTAGTTGTGGTTTCTACCACAGGGTACCTCAGACACCAGTAAAAATTTGGGCCCAGTTGTTCCAGTTATGGGATTGAAGGAGAATGTGTCAGAGCCAATTTGAATAAATGAAATGCTAAAAAGAATAGAGAACAGAAACTTTTTCTCTAAAGATACCAATCTAAGCTGTGGTGGCTAAGAGGTGCTAGTGCTCTTGGGGGTGTCATTGCTATGGCTATATGGGAAGGCTCTGGCAGGACCAGATGTTCAGTCTTACTCTTACAGGCTCTCTGGCCACAAGACTACTTTTTATGTTGCAGCCTGGGCTTGACAGTGGTGTCAGGACAGAGCTTTGACTTCTGTGGACCTTTCTAAGCTCAGGTGGATTTACCATGTAGAGTGGGTGGGAGATGCCCACGTGCCAGACAAGAATATGGTAGTTGTTATGGCTTAGCAAATACAGATTGTGGAACTAGAGTGTTTAAAAGCTGTTGGCATTGAAGTGAGAGTCTAACGATGGCATGGTCTTGTGGGTGTGGCAAATATAACTTTAATTATTTTGTGAAAAAAATTATAATGATGAATTTAAGGGAATTGATCATATTCCATAGAAGAGTTTTGTATCTTACAGTGCAAAGTACAACATGACGTGATGCTGTAGCACAGGTATTAAATGAAATAAGGATTCATTTTTTTGAGGAAGTTATATAGCAGTTGCTGTTAAGGTGCTATTAACTGATTTGCCATAATATTGAATGAAGTGTTGACATTAGTGATTGTACTGTGCTTGCTGAAGTCTCATTTTGTTATCTGTCAATAGAAACACATCAAGAATTGCTGGAGAGGAGCAGGCTCTGAGGAGACCTTATCGTGGCCTTCTAGTATCTGAAGGGGGCCTACAAGAAAGCTGATGAGGGACTTTTTAGGATGTCAGGTAGTGATAGGACTAGGGGGAATGGACGAAAACTGGAAGTGGATAGATTCAGATTGGATATTAGGAAGAAATTCTTCACCATGAGTGTGGTGAGACACTGGAACAAGTTGCCCAGGGAGGTGGTAGAAGCCCTACCCCTGGAATTTTTTAAGGCCAGACTGAATGGGACTCTGAACAACCTTACCTAGTGTGAGGTGTCCCTGCCCATGGCAGGGTGGGTGGAGCTAGGTGATCCTTGGGATCCCTTCCAGCCCTGACAATTTTATGATTACTTGGTGTCCAAGAAATGCTGAAATGCGCAATAGTGTGCAAAGTGCATTCAGATCTTGGAAATACCTGTACCTGCTTGTGTACATGTGCAAAAATCCTTGTTTAAAATCAAGGTTCCATCCAAGTTTACTTTTTTTTAATCTTGAAATGCATGTTGGTTTGGGTTTTTTTTTTTTTTCCAGTATTGCTGCAACTGATCTTTGCACTGAGGTGTTTGAAAATGGGGTGGGTGTTTGAAACTATTGAAGGACTATCCAAGGGAAACATGGTGGCTCCACTGTCCTACTTCTCTGTTTTATTTGGAGGCAGGTTGGAGCTGACTGACCAAGACCTTCCTCCCAGGCAGTGTGTTTTGAAATAGGAAGTGGGGCAGTGTGGTAGACAGCTGCCAGCACCAATAACCAGTGACTTGAGCTGCTTAACAGAGGCTAAGCCCAAATCTATTGACGCAGAGCACGGGGAAGTGCTGGGCAGACTTCTCCCTCCCTCCCTATCCTTGCATATAATCTCATGATGCTGTGGATGTGACAAACTCCATTTTGATCAGTGTTGGTCCAGAAATGGTGAGAGTCAGTCAGATTNATTAGTATTTTTTTTAAAAACTCTGTGTAATATTACAACCCGTACAAATTTAATATGCTTGACTGCATTAGTTTTCATTTCCTTTTTTATGTAATTGTGTGCTCAATGGACTATGCATTAGAAAGTGAATTAGCAAGTTAATTTACCCTACATGTTGGTGATAAAATAGCTTTTGGCTCCTCGGGCCATGCCATCTGAACTGCAGTGTGAATGTATTGGAATACATAAGCACTGCTTTTTATTGTTAGAACCCTTGTAGGGTGGAGTTAGCTTAACCTCTTCTCTCCTTAGGTTATTCATTCTGCTTCACAGTCAGCATCAGTGGGGTGGGTTTGGACATGCTCTGAATGAGCTTAGTTCTGGTTTTGTGTGTTTGTTTTCTGTACTTTATTTGCTGTACCTCAGAGGGATCACTTGTAGAGCAAGTTACCTGCTCATCATCTGAACAAGGATGATGACATTAATTAATCTTTAGTGTTCATAATCAAAGGTAACTAATGCTTACACTCAAACTACACAGTGTTTAGCAATCTGCCTCCCTAATATTCCATAAAACCTAGTTGCTTCAGGCTTACAATTTCACAGAAACACCTCTAGAGCCTTAGTTGTGGTTTCTACCACAGGGTACCTCAGACACCAGTAAAAATTTGGGCCCAGTTGTTCCAGTTATGGGATTGAAGGAGAATGTGTCAGAGCCAATTTGAATAAATGAAATGCTAAAAAGAATAGAGAACAGAAACTTTTTCTCTAAAGATACCAATCTAAGCTGTGGTGGCTAAGAGGTGCTAGTGCTCTTGGGGGTGTCATTGCTATGGCTATATGGGAAGGCTCTGGCAGGACCAGATGTTCAGTCTTACTCTTACAGGCTCTCTGGCCACAAGACTACTTTTTATGTTGCAGCCTGGGCTTGACAGTGGTGTCAGGACAGAGCTTTGACTTCTGTGGACCTTTCTAAGCTCAGGTGGATTTACCATGTAGAGTGGGTGGGAGATGCCCACGTGCCAGACAAGAATATGGTAGTTGTTATGGCTTAGCAAATACAGATTGTGGAACTAGAGTGTTTAAAAGCTGTTGGCATTGAAGTGAGAGTCTAACGATGGCATGGTCTTGTGGGTGTGGCAAATATAACTTTAATTATTTTGTGAAAAAAATTATAATGATGAATTTAAGGGAATTGATCATATTCCATAGAAGAGTTTTGTATCTTACAGTGCAAAGTACAACATGACGTGATGCTGTAGCACAGGTATTAAATGAAATAAGGATTCATTTTTTTGAGGAAGTTATATAGCAGTTGCTGTTAAGGTGCTATTAACTGATTTGCCATAATATTGAATGAAGTGTTGACATTAGTGATTGTACTGTGCTTGCTGAAGTCTCATTTTGTTATCTGTCAATAGAAACACATCAAGAATTGCTGGAGAGGAGCAGGCTCTGAGGAGACCTTATCGTGGCCTTCTAGTATCTGAAGGGGGCCTACAAGAAAGCTGATGAGGGACTTTTTAGGATGTCAGGTAGTGATAGGACTAGGGGGAATGGACGAAAACTGGAAGTGGATAGATTCAGATTGGATATTAGGAAGAAATTCTTCACCATGAGTGTGGTGAGACACTGGAACAAGTTGCCCAGGGAGGTGGTAGAAGCCCTACCCCTGGAATTTTTTAAGGCCAGACTGAATGGGACTCTGAACAACCTTACCTAGTGTGAGGTGTCCCTGCCCATGGCAGGGTGGGTGGAGCTAGGTGATCCTTGGGATCCCTTCCAGCCCTGACAATTTTATGATTACTTGGTGTCCAAGAAATGCTGAAATGCGCAATAGTGTGCAAAGTGCATTCAGATCTTGGAAATACCTGTACCTGCTTGTGTACATGTGCAAAAATCCTTGTTTAAAATCAAGGTTCCATCCAAGTTTACTTTTTTTTAATCTTGAAATGCATGTTGGTTTGGGTTTTTTTTTTTTTTCCAGTATTGCTGCAACTGATCTTTGCACTGAGGTGTTTGAAAATGGGGTGGGTGTTTGAAACTATTGAAGGACTATCCAAGGGAAACATGGTGGCTCCACTGTCCTACTTCTCTGTTTTATTTGGAGGCAGGTTGGAGCTGACTGACCAAGACCTTCCTCCCAGGCAGTGTGTTTTGAAATAGGAAGTGGGGCAGTGTGGTAGACAGCTGCCAGCACCAATAACCAGTGACTTGAGCTGCTTAACAGAGGCTAAGCCCAAATCTATTGACGCAGAGCACGGGGAAGTGCTGGGCAGACTTCTCCCTCCCTCCCTATCCTTGCATATAATCTCATGATGCTGTGGATGTGACAAACTCCATTTTGATCAGTGTTGGTCCAGAAATGGTGAGAGTCAGTCAGATTTGACCTGAGAAGGATATTCTGATGGAATGCAGTTTCTGAAGCTACACTTTTTCCTTTTGTGACATCTCCTCCTCTCTGCTCTGGGTTGGTGTAACTGCTGGCTTAGATTTTTTTTTAAATGCGGGATGAGAGACTGAAGTCATTCATATGGGGTAGTGTGGATCATGCTATGGATTCACAGTAGACCTCTGAAGTGCAAATGAGTGTACAGTCCTGAATATAATGGATGAAATAGGTAAGTACCTTGTTCTTCATATTTCCAGAAACGATGCTTTTAAATGGCTTTCCAGTTAAAATTTCTGAATGGAAAACACTATTCCTCCTAGTCATGGGATGGATGCATGGAGTGGTTTTGCTTTGTACTTTAACTTTTTAATTAATTGTGAGGAGCTGCACAAGGTGCAAGGAGCTGCAAAAGAGTAACCTGTGTATACACTGATATTTGAATGTTTTTAAGACACATTATCAGATTGAAGGGTTTATCCTCCTTTAGTGTTTACAGTTAATAACTGTCTCACTACCAATTGTTATACAAAACTGCTAATCTCTTATGCAAGTAGACTTCTTGGCTGTAAGTAGCCATATTCTTGATACATAGCATAGTTACCTGCTTGCTCACAACTTCAGTCAGTCTAATTTGTTCTAACTTCAAGTTTGTGAGACTGATGGAAACTGAGGATGATAATATGCAGAACAGGAAGGGGACTGTTTGCAATCAAATCTTCTCGTGAATTAGGGACTGCAATTGCTAAAACAGTAATGCAACATCTCAATTCCAAGTATAGCAGCAGTTTTGTTACCAGAATGTTTCCTCTACTTTATCCACCCTAGGCCATACAACTGGAGAAAGATGTTCTGTGGTGTAGAAGTTCTGCATGAGCAGTTATTCCATGAACAGGGAATTATTGGAGCTTTTTTGTAACTCTTAATCTCTTTAGTTATTCGAGTTTGTACATGCAGAGCATGAAAACAAGTATTATTCCGTGTTTCCCCTTCTGTCTCCACTTAGTTTATTTTCTGACAACTAAACAGCAAGATTTATTTAAAAAAAAAAAAAAAAATCTTCCTTAGGAATATACTTTGTTGCGGTCTCATTTTGTGATTCAACATGCCCAGTTTCCTCTTTTAATAACTACCTGCTGTGTTTACTCTGTAAACTTTGGGTTATGCCATATGGGTGTCTTTTTTGTTTGCTATGAACTGTCTCTGAAGTAATAAATTAATTGCTTTTTTCCTTTGCTCTGAGTGCTACTTAACATACCTGAAACTAGCTTGATACTGAATAGCAGCTTGATGCTTCACCCGACACATTTGTATTTCCCCTTATTGTGCTGACACCTCACAGTCTCTGTACAGAGATGTGTTTTTTCTTCATTTTCTTTATCCCAGGTGTCAACTGAAGAAGTTTTGAGTTTTGTTTGGTTTATTTGTTTGCTTGGGTTAGGGTTGATTTTTACAATTGGTATCTGGCATGTCAGGCTATAGAGCTAATGTAGAGGAGTGGAACCTAACATACATCCTGCAATCTGACAAGCCAGTACCTTCAGATCACAGGATGCTAGAGGTTGGGAGGGACCCAAAGAGATTGAGTCCACCCCCCCCGCCAGAGCAAGACCATAGAATCTAGCGCAGGTTGCACAGGAAGGCATCCAGACAGGGCTTGAAAGTCTCCAGAAAAGGAGACTCCATGACCTCTCTGGGGAGCCTGTTCCAGTGCTCCATGACCCTTACAGTAAAGAAGTTCTTCTTTATGTTGAGGTGGAAGTTCCTGTCCTGTAGTTTATACTTGTTAGACCTTGTCCTGTCACAGGGCACAACTGAGAAGAGTTTGTCCCCTCCCTCTTGACACCCAGCCCTCTGATATTTATACACATTGATTAGATCCCCTCTAAGTCTTCTGGACACCAGACCAAAAAGCCCCAGGTCCCTCAGCCTCTTCTCACAGGGCAATGCTCCAGCCCCTTAATCATCTTTGTAGCCCTTCATTGGACTCTTTTGATGGTTCCTTGTCCTTCCTGAACTGGGGAGCCCAAAACCAAACACAATATTCCAGGTGAGGTCTCACCAGGGCAGAGTAGAGGGGGAAGAGAACCTGCCCCAATCTGCTGGGCACACTCCTCTTAATGCTCCCCAGGATCCCATTGGCCTTCTCGGCCACAAGGGCACATTGCTGTCTCAAATCTTGACTTCTGTCGTGATACTTGACCTGGCACACAGCAGCGATTGATAAGTGCTTGTTCATCATGTAGTCCCATTCCTGGGAGCATAGCCTCAGAACAGGCTGCATGTGCATTGCACAATTAGAGGTCCTAGTAAATGTTCCCTGATTTGATGTCTGCAACTTTCATTTGCTTAAACTGCGTTTGTCATACTGGGATTGTGCTGAGAGTGATTTGAGTGAGAGGTTCTTTAATCTGCAAATCATGTTGTGAAATTCTGACAGGGAATTATCCTGAGGTTTTTGAATGTAATAGTTAAGTGAGACAAGTGAAATTTAGTGCTCCTGAAAACAAAGTACTGCTGGCACTACCCAATGGCTTACTACTGTACATGCACACTTAACTCTTTTCCTCCTCATGGTTACAAGAATTTCTACCTTCTTTTGTTCTTGAGCTTAGATTGCAAGCTTTTTCTCTTGGAAGTGGAAGATTTAGGGAGGAGAAGGAAAGAGATGCTGAGCTGTGGAGCACTGGAAGTTGGCTGAGACTATCTACCTCACTTCAATTTCAAACGTAACTGGGAACCTCAGATGCCAACAGAATGATTTGTTGTATCATTATGAAAATCTTTGGAAATTTAATTCATATGAAATACTAATATTGGTTGCAAAGTGGTGGAATTTTGCAGTTATCAGATAATATTGCAAAGTAGAAATGGAAGTATAATGTAATAAGAAAAGCGTAATTGGAGGATGTGAACAGAGGCAGAATTTCATTATAAGGCCTTGATCGAGTTAATTTATAGAAAACAAGGCAAACCTTTAGGCTGTTATAACTTAATGTTGGTATAATTTCTTTGATTGGTTATTTTGAAAAATAGACATAATGATAAAATTACCAAAATAATCAGGAAGCTGTTATATTGTGAGGCTGTTTTAGCAGGAAAGAACACAGCTGATGTCAAGAATACAGCTGATGTCAAATTCTTCAGTACTTATAATGAGAAAATACTACAAAGTGAGGTTTTTAGACTCACTTGCTATTATCCAGTTCTGTCATGTACTTGTAAGCAGTGTTACAAAATCAAAGCTGCTACAATTTTTAAAACATCTATGCAGTGACCAACTTTAGTAAAAGGGAAACAAAAGCAGAGGCCAAGGCTGTGTAAAATAATGCATGGGGAGGAGACTTGGAGTAGGTTTTACACTCACAGGCACCTTTCTTCTAAGTCTTTCCCCACCCCCTGGCCTAGTTGCAAAGCAGATCTCTATTAACAGAAAGATGGCATTGAATAGGGGCAACTGAAGGTGCCATTCCTATGAAACTGCAGATTTGTCTATTTGTCATGATGTTGTAGTTTAACCACAACCAGCTACTAAGCACCACACAGCCACTTGCTCACCTCCCCTCAGTGAGAGAGAATAGGAAGAGTAGATGTAAGAAAACTCATGAGCAGAGATGAAGACAGTTTAATAGGTAAAGGAAAGCTGTGTGCACGAGGAAAGCAAATACAGGGAATCCAGTTGGCACTTCCCATTGGCAGGCAGCTGTTCAGTCATCTCCAGGACAACAGCTCTCCATCATACATTAACAGTTACTTAGGAAGACAAACATTATCACTTTGAATGTGCCCCCTTCTATCTTCTTCCCTCAGATTTATATGCTGAGCATGTTGTCACATGCTACGGAATACCCCTTTGGTCAGTTGGGATCAGCTGTTCTCTCCCAGATTTCTGTCCTCCTCCAGGCTTATTGGTGGTGAGGTGATGTGAGGAACAAGAGTGTAAGCACAGGAACCGATTCTGTGTAAGCACTGCTCAGCAAGAGCTAAATCACCCCTGAATTACCATAGAATCATAGAATGGTAGGGTTGAAAGGGACCTCAAGGATCATCTAGTTCCAACCCCCTGCCATAGACAGAGACATCTCCCACTAGCACAGGTTAATTAAGGCCTCATCTAACCTGGCCTTGAACACTTCCAGGGAGGGAGCATCCACAACCTCCTTGGGTAACCTGTGCCAGTGTCTCACCACCCTCACTGCAAACAACTTCCTCCTAACATCCAGTTTAAATCTCTCTTCTGCCAGTTTGAACCCATTGCCCCTTGTCCTGTCATTACAAGATCTTGTAAATAGTCCGTCCCCAGCCTTCCTGTAGGCCCCCTTCAGATATTAGAAGGCTACTATAAGGTCTCCTCAAAGCCTTCTCTTCTTCAGGCTGAAGAGCCCCCACTCTCTCAGCCTGTCCTCATAGCAGAGCTGCTGCAGCCCTCTGAGCATCTTCGTGGCCCTCCTCTGGACCCGCTCCAACACTTCCATGTCCTTCCTTTGCTGGGGGCACCAGCATAAATCCAAAACACAGACCCATACCAGCTGCTATGAAGAATTTTTTTTCTATCTCATACAAAACCAGAGATGGCCTCAGAACTAGAGGTCACATGAAGTTTAGCTTGGTTTGTGTCATTCCTGCTTGTGGTTAAGGACAAGAAGACCATCCTTTTTGATCAAATATTGACAACCTATTTGATCAAATACAATTGAAGGAAGTGAGATTGTTTCAGACTTAGTAACAAATGTTGTTTTAAAACCTTCAACATGAAGTTGTCCAAAAAAAGCCCAGTACAATGTTAAGTTGTATATTTTTGAAAATCATAATTATCCAATTAAAAGTAACATAAGGAAAAATGTTTTTTTGCTGTGAGGGTGACAGAGCACTGGAATAGGCTGTTCAGAGTGGTTGTGGAATCTCCTTCTCTGGAGGCATTCAAAACCCACCTGGATGTGACTTGCTCTAGGTGATCCTGCACTGACAATGGAGTTGGACTTAGATGATAGTTTGGGATCCCTTCCAGCTCCTAATGTTCTGTGATTCTGTGAAAGCCTGAGTATAACTGAGACTTTTCTAGCCACTATACACACTTCCTTTAGTCATGAATGACAAATGTGGGTATGTTAGTAAGTGGCTGCTACTTGTACTTCTGTAGTAGTGTTTTGGTATTTTTTTCAGTTGTCAGAGGACATCAATAGGCACAGCAAATTTACAGGGTCATGTAGCTTTGACTTTCAAGCTTAAGTGATATTGTCGACACAAGATAGCTGAAAAAGCATGTGAAATGGCTCTCTGCTATTTTTAATGTCTAGCACTTTAAAAAAAGATCCATATAATCCTCTGGAAACAGATGGCTACAGTGAGTTAAAATCTTACGCTAGGATTTGGGCTTTTACCTAGTGCTGAAACCAATGTCATGACACGGGGATACTTCACTGAATTTGAAGGTGAAAACTATTTCAAAGCTGTGGGTTGTTTTTTGTTTTGTTTTAAAAAAATAAAAGGTGGCTACAGGGAACTATGGAGTCCTTCTGGATATTGAGTTGTCTGGTAGCTGTAGGTTATGTGTTGTATCTTTTCCCAGGCTATATGGAAATGTGGCAGCTGGTGTTAACTAACTGTTCTCAGACTTCTGTGAGGGAAGAAAGATAGTTAAATAAATTCAAATCCCATAAATACTTGAGCTGCCTAACAAAAGGCACAATTCAGACTGAAGTTTTTGGTTTAACTGTATGTAAGGATAACCCAAGAACACTTCAGGGGATAAGGCTGAGTTGAGGAGGAAAATGTTCAATATCTTTGTCAGTGACATGGACAGAGGCGTTGAGTGCACCCTCAGCAAGTTTGCTGATGACACCAAACTGTGTGGTGCAGCGGATATGCTGGAGGGCAGGGATGCCATCCAGAGGGACCTGGATAGGCTGAAGAGGTTGGCACAAGCCAACCTCATGAGGTTCAACAAGACCAAGTGCAAGGTCCTGCTTCTGGGTCGAGGCAATCCCAAACACAAATACAGGCTGGGCAGTGACTGGCTGAAGAGCAGCCCTGAGGGGAGGGACTTGGGGATACTAGTGGATGAGAAGCTCAACGTGAGCCAGCAGAGTGCTCTTGCAGCCTGGAAAGCCAACCAGAGCCTGGGCTGCATCAGGAGAAGTGTGGCCAGCAGGGCGAGGGAGGTGATTCTCCCCCTCTACTCTGCTCTGGTGAGACCTGGAATACTGCATCCAGTTCTGGAGCTCCTATTACAAGAGAGATGTGGACATGCTGGAGCAGGTCCAGAGAAGGGCCACGAGGATGATCAGTGGGCTGGAGCACCTCTTTTATGAGGAGAAAGAGTTGAGGCTGTTCAGTCTGGAGAAGAGGCGGCTCCAAGGTGACCTTATTGTGGCCTTACAGTAGCGGAAGGGGGCCTACAAAAAAGCTGGGGCTATCAGGTAGTGATAGGACTAGGGGGAATGGAGCAAAGCTGGAGGTGGGGAGACTCAGACTGACCATGAGGAGGTAGTTCTTCACCATGAGTGCGGTGAGACCCTGGACTGGGTTGTCCAGGGAGGGAGTGGAGGAGAAGCCCCATCCCTGGAGGGGTTTAAGGCCAGGCTGGATGAGGCTCTGGCCAGCCTGATCTAGGGTAGGGTGTCCCTGCCCATGGCAGGGGGATTGGAACTAGATGATCCTTGTGGTCCCTTCCAATCCTGACTGATTCTATAATTCTGAGATGTTAGTATTAGTCTTACCTAGAACTAAAGCATGCTTGCTTTTGCACCTTTTTGGGGGGTTGGGAGAGGGTGGATGGTGGCTTGGTGGTTTTTCATTTTGTTTTGGGATTTTTTTGACAGATGGCTTTTTTATCTATAGAACTGCAGTGGTGTCTCTAGAGATGGTGATAAAGCATTGGTGTTCTTGTGCAGATAACTGGAAATAATGTAATATAGCTGTTGATTAATGGAAGAAAGGCACACTATTTCAGTGTGCTGGCTTCCTGCACTCTTTTGATCATAACAGGAGGCAAAGGAGTGGAAGGTTCAAGTGTTTACACACCTTTGAATTTTTACAGTGAAGTCACTTTGTAGCTAAAATTTATCCCTGGTGCATGCCAGCAGCTAACAGAGATTATTTTGAGCCTACTAGGTGTGGAAACAGTAGTCATTCCTCAGATTAGCATCTCAGTTGCACTAAAATGCATGTAAACTTAGCAAATACAAAAACCTATTCTGACTCTTCTACTACCTCTCTATAAAATACATACATTTAACAGAATAGATTATGGTCAGCAGTGACAAGAAAAGTACAGCCTTGGCGTAGGCTCAGTGGGTACTCCCCAACTGCTCTGAGGATGCATGTGCGCCCCCGTTCTGTGCCATCAGTTCTCCATAGGAGTACATTTGCACCTGCCTTCTCATTCATTTTTGTTACCAACTGCAGCACTTAAGGGGCTGAAATTATCTGACAGACAGAGGAATCTTAAGTAGTGTAGTAGCAGGTTAAAAAAGGACCTGAAGCGTGGAGTGATGAAGCCTGTGTTTTGGACTTAAAATTTTAATGTGGTGTCTCGAGATGCGTTCCAAACTTCCTTATGCTCCCCTAGTTGTCGTAACTCAGCATAGGTCCTTCCTAGCATGTTGATGGACAAAATGTACACTAGAATATAAAACGTTTTCAAGAGATGTCAGGGAGATTCTTCACTGAAAGCTGAAGTCCTTCAGCCTGGTAGCTCACAACAGTATTTGATATTTCTAAGGCTGTTAGTGCAAAGCCTACTTTAGTGTTCTTAGTTTACTGCTCTAATACCTGCAGATAGCACTTGGAAAAGAGCAAGCATATCATAGAATGGTAAGGTTGGAAGGGACCTCGAAGATCATCTAGTTCCAACCCTCTGCTATAGGCAGGGACACCTCCCACTAGTACAGGTCACTCAAGGCCTCATCCAACCTGACCTTGAACACCTCCAGGGAGGTTGTGGAGCACAGAATCACCCAACGTGATTAAAGATCACGTTGGGTGATTCTGTGCTCCNGTGTTTCTGTCCTCCCCACCCTCCCTGGGCAACCTGTTCCAGTGTCTCACCACCGTCACTGTGAAGAACTTCCTCCTAACATCCAGTCTAAATCTCACTTCTGCCACTTTAAACCCACTGCCCCTTGTCTTGTCATTGCAAGACCTTGTAAATAATCTGCTCCTCCCCACTCCAACCTTCCCGTAGGCCCCCTTCAGATACTGGAAGGCTACTATAAGGTCTCCTCGAAGCCTTCTCTTCTCCAAGCTGAAGAGCCCCAACTCTCTGCTGTCCTCATAGCAGAGCTGCTCCAGCCCTCTGAGCATCTTCGTGGCCTCCTCTGGACCCGCTCTAACAGTTCCATGTCCTTCCTGTGCTGGGAGCTCCAGAACTGTACACAGGACTCCAGATGGGGTCTGATGTACCTTTCCTGACTGAACTAGCTTACTGTGGTGTCTTAGCAAGGTCATACACATATGAAAATATGTCTTCATATTCTTTGACTGTTTCTGCTTCTTAATACAATTTAGGATAAATCTGGGAAATTCTTAAGAGGGCATGTAGGAGGTGAGAGCTGATCTTGTAGAGGCAGTCAGTTGAAAAGCTGAGTTTCTCTGGACTTCAGTGACAGGTTGCTGTTAGGCATGTTCACGCATGCTAGATTTAATCTTTAAAATGCTGGGGATGTGACAGTCAGATTTTTCATCCCACTCTGTTCACTTTACTGAGAGAGCTTTTCAGCTTGGTAACATGCCCATATTCTCAATTTCTTAATATTACTTCAGATAGACTACTCCATCAAACTGCAAAGCAAGCTGCGGGCACATTAAGTGGGTATTGGGCCAGGGAATAGAAGGTTTGAATGTGTTAATGTCCATTAGGAATGTCCTGAACAAGAAGTATTGCTGCTGGGCCTGCCAGATGAGTAGTTTGGAAAGTAGGTTATTGTGAAATAACTTGATGCTGTTGCAGCTACAGCTCACTTGTGTGCTTTTAGCTGAGGAAAGTACAGTGTATTTGTGATGAAGTGCACTAACGCTTTGTGCCGTGGTTTTAAGGTGTACTTACACAGATGAGTACCAGTAGTTTTATAAGGGCAGATTTGGGGGGGGCATTCCAGTAGTTTTGTCCAGTTATGTCATAACCAAGCTTTCCCTCAGCTGTACAAAATGCAAACGTAGTTCTTAATCCTGCAGATTTTAATAGCCTGAATGCATACATGGAAGCAAAGATAATATTCCATAGGACTACAGCAGACCAAAGTGATAGCTCTAAGCATTATCTACAAATGAGATTTGAAGCGTTAAGTGAGTCTTAGGCTTTTTCTGTGCTTCCTGCAGCTTTCATACAGTGGCCAAGGGAGGCCTGGTCCCCCAACTCTTGCAGCCACTCTTAGCAAGCTCTTTTTGCTCAGTGAAGCTGTGCTCCCAGACTCCCAGGGGCTTGCAAATTTGTGCATGATACAGAGCCTCTGTGTGATCTCATTCAGTTTGGCAGACTGAAGTGGGTGGCAAATCCATGACTTGAAGAAAAAGGAGTTTACCTATTCTGTCTAGTCATGGTGAAATTTGTATGTTTACAGTAGCAGAAGCATCTATAAATTAAAAGCAAGACAGGGAAATAGAGGTTATGTTCTCACTGCTTCAGCCTTGCAGCTGACTGTTACAATGACCACTGTTCCTCATAGGGCTAAGTAGAGTGTATGTATTAGCATTAACTTCCAGCCATTTTTTTGGGTAAAGGACTACTGTGTCTGTCTCCTGGGCATGGAAAAAGATCTGGAAAGGGTGGGAACAGGAAACAGCACAAAGTATTTTGACCCTCTCTTTTGCCCTTCCCAAACATGACCTCTGCTTTCTACTTGTTTTTGCCTTAGAAAAGCTCCCTCTCACCATGCAGTAGCTTGGACCCAGGGCTCTACATACTTGTGCAGAGGGATTGCATGATTTCCTTTCCCTTCTCCAGTTCCCTTAATTAATATTTACATTGCTTAATCTACACAGGTCTGCATGCTTACATGCCTTTTCTTGTTACAGTCTCTGAAATAAGTGATTTAAGAATTTGATAATGATACACCTTGGAAAACTCATTTGTGTAATCATCTTGTTAGATGCAAAGCTCTCTTGCTCACCCTTTAATTAGCTTTGTGAAAGACAGAATACGATACTATTCATTACAAAATCAGTAGTGGATTCGGTGCTAGCTTTTGGGACTTCAGGAGTTCTGTTAGATTGCTGGAGTTGAAACCTCTCCACAGTAAGTTTTCTCTGCCTTGTGGAAAGAAGAAAGCAGGAGAATGAAATGTGTTGGTTGAGATTTTTTTAGTTTGTCTGATTTAACTCAGTGTTGCTGTATTCTGAATTCACATCAGAGGGCTGGAGCAGCTCTCCTATGAGGACAGGCTACAAGAGTTGGGGCTTTTCAGCCTGGAGAAGAGAAGGCTTTGAGAGGACCCTATAGTAGCCTTCCAGTATCTGAAGGGACCCTACAGGAAGGCTGGGGAGGGACTATTTACAAGGTCTTGCAATGACAGAACAAAGGGTTTAAAGTGGCAGAGGGGAGATTCAGACTGGATGTTAGGAGGAAGTTCTTTCCAATGAGGGTGGTGAGACACTGGCACAGGTTGCCCAAGGAGGTTGTGGCTGCTCCCTCCCTGGAGGTGTTCAAGGCCAGGTTGGATGAGGCCTTGAGTAACCTGTACTAGTGGGAGGTGTCCCTGCCCATGGCAGGGGGTTGGAACTAGATGATCCTTGAGGTCCCTTCCAACCTTACCATTCTATGATTCTGTGATTCATCTTCAGCTACTCCACAGTCAGCACAAGATAAAAAGTTTTTCTGGGAAACACATTGCAGGTCTGATGACATTTCCATGCCAAACAAATCCCGCAATAACGTAACAAAAATTGCTTCATAGAAAACATTGCAATCACATTTCTAAAATGTAATCTCAGATTAAACCACTTGGGATGGTTGCTGCTGTTTGTTGCATCCCTGGCCTCATACCCAGCAGTGTGCTAATAACATCTGTAGCAGTTAGAGAAGATGCAGTTCGACATCTCCACAAACAGAACAGTAAAGGCAAGTATATCGTTGCAGATGGCTTTATGAAGATCAGGAAAAAAATCAACCAGACCAAGCAAAACCCCCAATCACAGATTAGAGAGCAGCCAACTGTTATGTAAATGTAGAGAAATCCTTAGAAATCTGCACTAAGATGTCTACATGTTTAATATGCCATTAGGCACTTAGCCTCAGGGAAGGAGGCCTACATAAGGTTTTTTCTCCATCTTTGGAGTGTAGTAGTTCAGCAACTGTTTCTCAGCTGGTCCATTTAAGCCTGAGCACATGTACTGAAAAGAAGTCTTTCCTCTTTTTTGGTTTGTGTATGGTTCATTGAACAAGGTGGCTGATTGAAAACAAGTGTGTTGAGTATTGTATGTCATGTCACCCTTTGCTTTTACCCCAGCTGACCTTTCAGCTCTGCAGAAGGGAACACATACAGCAATTAATCAGCCCTTGCTTATTACTTCAGGTCACTTGCATGGCTTAGATAAAAGGAGGGAGAGGAATATAAATGCAAATATTTTGAACTATTTGCTTTTAAGGGTAGGAGGGAGCATGATAACCTGGGCTGCCTGCTGCGTTACAATGAATTTTGGTGGTGTGTTGCCTTTTGGGTGGTATTAATTTGAATGCAGTTGGCTGGGTGGCCACCTTTTAGCAAGAACAGTCAGAGCTGCTTATGGCTGCTGCAGCTGTAGGGGAAGGGCTGTCATGTCTTCACAACAGAATTAGGGGCATCCTGAGACAGGGGGTGGGATGGAATATCCTGGGCACTTCTTTGTATTTAGAATGTTTTGTGGTAGGAATTGTTAATAGGTAATGATCCATGGAAGGCAGTGACCTTCAGATCTCAGCAGGCATGCAAAGTATCTGTGCAAACAACACTAGATATTTTTGAAGGTAGCTTTATGGATAAATATAAAAAAAAATAAGTGTTAACACTGCAGTCAATTATTTGTCCAACGTTTCATGTGCTTAGAAACCTAAGCTCTCAGAAGACTTATTTTAAAAACTTGCCTGGGGAGAAGTGGTAACTGGTCCTTCAGTAACACATAGATGCTAGTAAATTTGGGACTTTCTCTATGATATTTAATTAAAGAGGCATTTTGTTTCTGTTCAACTACGGTAATACCTTCTGAGGAGTCCATAGCTGTTGCTTGTTCTGTGTGTGTCTGTGACTTAGCTTTCCTGTTTTGTCAGGCAGACCTAGAATAAGTCTGTTCTGGAGCAGTTAGGGATTCCTCAGTCAACTCAGATTCAGCTCTGATGTAGTGTCTGTGAATGTGCTGTAGTTTATGCCTCTGGTGTCTTTTGGCCTCAAGAAGGGTCACAGATCTAAGTTTATGTATAAGAGGAAGTGCTGGCAGGATAGGACCTTGGATTGCTGCTACTATGCAGAGAAGATTTGAACATATGCAAATATATAAGCTATTTATCTTCCCACTGAGGGTGTTGCATAGGCTGACCCACAGTAGCACTGTGTGATGTGTGGACTAATTGGGGTACAGTGTCCTCCCAGGTTGCTTACAGTCTCTTAATCGTTACAATATCTAATCCCAGATTAGATGTTCAGGAAGAAGCACCATTTCACAGTGTTCATTAGCTCCTAACCATGTGACTCACTGGCATGTCTTTAAGAGATTTCCTTGGAACATCCATAGAAGATTATTGTTCTAACACAGGTCTGAGAGCATCACAGATAAATTCACGTCATCTAACCTTAATTCTTCCAAGGAGGAGATCATGTAAAGCCTTATAATGTTTTTCTGTTTTCACAGTATTACCAGAATTATCTTCTCAATCATATTCACTGGCATATGTAACTCAGCATACTACCTGAATTTCTTCCAAACAGGGAACTAACAAGTGGTCTGTCCTTTCCACTAGAGCTGCTGTTCTTTTGAGGTGGTGTGATACTGTTTTGTTCTTAAAAATATATTAGTTTACTGTAGTATATGCTGAGCTCAGCTATGGGGAGAAGAGTGAATTGATGCACATCCTCCAAGTGGAAGTAAATTACACAGAATCACGGAATGTTAGGGGCTGGAAACGATCTCAAAAGATCATCTGGTCCAACTCCCCTATTGCATAAGTTAAGCAAAATCTAGTTGCATAGGTCTAGTCTAAAATCAAAATTTAAATAATGTTCTTAATTTCTGGTAGGCCAGGAAAAAAGCTGAACTGCTTTAATTCATATTGTTTCACATTTATTATCAACAGCAACCAGGGAGGCTTTCGTTCAAGAAAAAAAGGTCTCAAAATTAACCCCCAGCTCCAGATCAAAACTCACTGTTTTGTGAGACTGTTAGTGTCATCAACATAAATTCAAATGTAGACAAAATAAATTTTTTTACACTGGGTGAAAATTAACTTACTTTATCTCTACAATCTCAGATTAAGTTACTGGTATTTTTCTGCTTTCAAGGCCCTGAAATAAAACTGTTCCTGATCCCTTCCTAACCTACTCCAAACCAAAGCTATTTAAAAGGAATTAATACCCATTTTCCTACTCATCTGTCATGCTCTGGGCTTGTGAAACTGAGTGTGGGCAGCAGAGCTGACACCCAGCATGTGAGGGAATCCGCCCCTGGGCTTGTCAGCTGAAGAACTTTGAGAGGCATTAAATTTACTGGGTGAAAAGATAAGGCAGACAGGTAAAGAGGAGAGGTTGTTCTATTTATAAAGGCTTGGATGATTGGAGGTTTGGTGTGGACAGCTAACATGCCAGAAGAGATCTCGTGCATAAGGGTCACAGATGATGCTGTAGTCAATGTCTGCTCCAGACCCAATTATCCTACTGCCTTTAGTTGGAGATCAATTCACAGTCAGGCTGTAGTATTCTTCACCGCTGGCTGTGTGTCTCAAACCACTTTTTTGGAAGGGCAGTTCAGAGGAGTGCTAGAAATCAGGAGATGAGTTCAGTACATTTCAGAACAATTCTAGTTGCAGGCAATCAGTGAACTGACTGGGAGATATGTTTTGCTGGAGCTCTTATAGACAAAAGCTGGTGGATGATGTAATGGTTGAGGGCCCTTTAAACTGTTGTCTTGCAAACCTAGGGTTTGGAGGGTGTTTGTCTCTAATTACATCAGCTTCTGCATTGTTGTTCTATTAAAAGCAGGAGAAATGCTTATTGGAAGTAAAAAGTGCTGAAAAGTTTGTTTTGGTGTTTGTTTCTTTTTAAATAAAAAATCTGGCACAGCAGTAGGTAGGCACTAGGGTAGTTGGCACTCCTGGGTTTGGAATGAATGGGTTTGGAATAAATATTTTAAAGCATCTTGCACAAAACCAGAGTGCATATTGTTATTATGCCATCTCTTTATAGCTGTGATATGAATCCTAATTGTTCAGAGCATGGACAGTGATGTTCTGGAGTTGCCTGGCTGTGCTACTTAAAGGGTGGTGGAGCAAGGTGGTCTCTTACACAGCAGTACCCTGTGTGACTGTTTCAAAGCAACCCATCAACGTAGAAACATCCATTGTGTGAATGACGATAAACTATTAATGTGGACATGGTTGTTTTAGTCATGGTCCATAGAGCTTTAATCTTTCTGTAACCTGGAACTTCAGTAGTGATAAGCTACTGACTGGCCAGACCTGTGGAAAATACTGTGCTTGCATAGATGAAATGGATGAGACATGACTTTACCAAGAAGGGTTGTCCTGACATAGAGTGGCAACATATGATATCTGCTCTGGAAGAAATAGTTTTTTACTTGCAGCACAAGTGACCAAGTCTGGTTGGACAGTGTAACAGGTGTGCACATAGAAATAGGAGTTTGACTGAAAGATAGGCAGGTACAGGCTATATGAGCAACTGCAATCTGGATCAACAGGAGGATAGGGACTCTGTAAGTAGATTTATGGAGCATGGTTGTAAGGAACTAATGCTCTGCTCTCAGGTGAAACTCAGCATAGCAAATTATTCTAGCAGTGGTTCACTGTGGAAGACTGGCAGAATGATTGGAAATATTGCTATTATCTGTGTGGTTTTGAAACAATACAATAGAAGAAAAAGTGTGCTCATCTTTGAACTGCAGAAACCACCCTCTATTGGACTGAATTTGAGAGCTGGACTTGATGATCCTTATGGGTCCCTTGCAACTGGAGATACGCTGTGAACTAACACCGTGCTCTGGAGCTGTTTGCAGTTGGTGAGACTTCTTAACTACCAGAGCCTTGTCTGAAATTAAGTAGGAGTTTGCTAGTGTTTAATCTTACAAAGTTCAGTCATTTTCACTCTGTATTGTAGTTCTGTGTAATGAAAAATACTTTTATGAAGTATCAAAGCAGGCTTGATCAGTCTTTGTCTCCCTATGGAATGTCAGTCAAAAGAGCAAGGTTCAAAGAGTAGCCTTGTAAGTAAAAACATTTCCATTCTTACAAGTAATTTCCACCAGTACAACACAGGGAACCTGGGAAGCAGTAGGTACTTGGCCTGATGCCAGCAGTAACAGATCATAGAATCAGACTTGTCAGGGCTGGAAGGGACCTCAAGGAGCACCTAGCTCCAACCACCCTGCCATGGGCAGGGACACCTCACACTAGATCAGGTTGCTCAGAGCCGCATCCAGCCTGCCTTTAAAAACCTCCAGGGATGGGACTTTTACCACCTCCCTGGGCAACCTGTTCCAGTGTCTCATGGTGCAGAACTTCTTCCTAACATCCAATCTGAATCTACCCACTTCTAGTTTTGCTCCATTCCCCCTTGTCCTATCACTACCTGACATCGTAAAAAGTCCCTTTTCAGCTTTCTTGTAGGCCCTCTTCAGATATGGGAAGGCCACAATAAGGTCTCCTCAGACCCTTCTCTTGAGATGGAACAGCCCCAACTCTCTCAGTCTGTTTCCATAGAAGAGGAGCTCCAGCCCTCTGATCATCCTTGTGGCCCTTCTCTGGACATGTTCCAGTACATCCATATTCTTCTTGTAATAGAAGCTCCAGAACTAGGCTCAAGGTGGGTTGTCACCAGGCTGGAGTAGAAGGGGAGAATCACCTCCTTTGACCTGCTGGCCATGCTTCTCTTGTTCTGTAGGGCCACAAGATTTGTGTAACCAGCCCTGGTGCATGTCTTCCACATGAGCAAAAACTTTACAGTATTTAGTCAAGCCAGGAAATTGTATGGAGAAACTGAAGATAATTTATGAGAACCATTGCATTGTTGGTATGCAGACAGTTCTGTTAAAGAAAACTCAGTGGCTCTGGCAACCAGCCTATCAACCTCCATCTCCAGGAGGAAAGGGAAGAGCTGGAGGACAGTGAGTGACTTTTGTAAAGGTGAATCAGCCTTGAGTGCCTCACCATCCCTGCTGCCCTATTGTTGGCAAAGAGGCGATGCCCAATTACCCTGTTTGAAGTTAGTGGCCCTGTTAGCAGTGTCTAGCAGGCATTGCTGCAAGCTGCCTGAGCTTTGCTGTGGTTTTTAAAGAGCTGTCAAAGCGAGACTCTCAGATGGATTGGAAAGAAAAACAGAATTATATTTGAAAAGAATGATACAGAAAAATTACAGACACTATACAGCAGTTCATAGCAAACCCCTTAAGTCTTCCCCATACCCAAAACTAAATCTACAATCCCCAATGCTCCTCTTCTTCACCCTCCCTGCCCCCTAGTGCCTCTGCCTGCTGCTAGGTCCAAACAGGGTCTCTGCAGCCATAACCAGGCCCACTCCCTGAATGTTTACCTAGGTAAGCAGCTCCTGCCAGAGATAGCAGGCAGGAGAGGGAGAAAAGGAGAATGAACTGGCCTCGCCCTGAGCTTTATAAAGAGATAGCAGAATTATGGGATTGGATAACAATTTTATGACTCCCTCTAGTCCCTAGATCATTTTTTAGCCCTTTCGTTCCCAAGTTTCCAGAAACATGACATGGGCATGGTAAACAGTGCACTGCTGTGTGGACACAGATAGTGTCATCTCAGCGCTATGTTGCTCGTCTCTCTTCTCTTTTTCTGCATCATCTATGTCATGTGTGTGTGTTTTTATATGAAGCTTCTTTTTTGTGTGCTGAGCTGCAATATTAAATGCATGTTACAGAGTAATAGATTGGATTTTCGAAGTATTGTGGTGACATAGTGAACTTACCACAAACGCTCTCATTTCCCAGTCTGTTTTCTCTGTTTTGGTTCACCCAACAAAAGAATTGGCACCGAGAATGTATTTTATTAGCAGTTCTGGAGTCATACATGGCATGCTACAGTTCAGCCTATCAATCCTTGTAAAACAGTCCTTTTAAAACATTTAATCTTTGAAGACAGGGAGTCAGCTACTGTGTAACAATTTTGCTAACATGGTCTCATTGTTTCTGGGTGCAAATTCAAACAACATCCATGTCATTAAATGTTTAGTTCTGCTGTCACAAAGAGTGGTATTTCTTTCATTGTTGTCAATACCAGTCTGTCATGGTTAGGCTGCTGCAAAGTGTATGGCTTAGAGGGCTAAATTCTTGGTTTTTCCTCTATCCGCAACAAAGAGGAAGCTCCTGTGAATTAAAGAGCTGTAATTCCATGGAACATTTCAGTGATGTTGTTGTAAAACCAAGATGTTTTGCATAATAAAATAACCCCAAGTGAGCATTTTATCCTTCTTATGCTTGATTTGAATTTTACAAGGCAGATGGCAAATAATTAAGGTTGCATAACATTTCCTATTAAAAGAGCCTTGTTTCAATCTCTTTATAACTTTGCTAGATTTAAATGGTTTAGCCTCTGTTTCTCTTTTGCCAGGTTCTCTTTTCTTTTTTTTATTTTGTTCATCTTCAGCAAATGGACTGATTTCTGAAGAATTAGACATGGGAAAGTAATGGGGCCTTTTGCTTCTTGAAAAACTCTTAAATCAGTCTCACAGGGATAACTTAAGGTCATCATGCTTCAAAGAATTATTTGAAACCCGGAACAATATGAATTTGGCTTTAGATCTACACTGCCTTCTATCCCTATTAAAAGCCATCCAAATTAGCCACATAAAAAGTCACAGTTAGTTCATGCCTCATAGGGATGCATTCAGCATTTGAGTGCTCTATTTCTGTCCTCCTTTTTTGGTTTTGGGTGCGTAGAGGTTTATTTGGTTTGGTGGGGTTTTTGGGGTTTGTTTGGTTTGGTTTAGTTAGTTGGTTGGTTGGTTTGGTTTTGTTGGTATTTTTTCCTGAACTGAGACTGCAGCCTTTCCTCTGAAGTGCTTTGGGCTGATCAGTGTTCGCATGATTCACCATCCCCATGGAATGAGTGAGCATGCTCCTCCCCAGAGCTCCCAGGGCTGACTGGGACTTTCTTTCTCTGGCTGATTCCTGTCTCTGCAGGCTGCTCTGGCACCAGGCTCACCAATACTTAGCACAGAGGTTTGCTCTCTTGTGATGCCCAGGTAACTGCTGCTGGGTGTGCAGGAAAAGTGATCTGGTGTTTGGGTTGGAACAGTGCTAGACAAAAATCCGCAAAGGTAGAAAGTATACAGGCAGGAGAGGAGAGCTGCAGGGTAGCAGGACCAGGAATAAGAAAAGGAGATTGAGGCAGTACCTGGGAGATGTGGAGATGCAAGATCAGGGAAGGAGCAAAGGATATGGTTTATAAGGGAGAAGGCAGCAGAACAGCTAATGGAGAGGAATGGAAAATAATTGCAAAACGTGTTGTTCTCCCCATCTAGTGGCAGGGTGGTAAGTCTGCCACATGAATTTCTGTTATCCCAGAGAATAAAGAATTGAGGTTTCCTGTACTGTTTGGATTTTGAGAGATAGAGGGTGGTGATGGTGGTGTGTAAACTTACCTATTTTTTGTGCTGCTAGTTTTTAATTTTAGGTGGCTGATAAATGTCAGTACATAATGCAAACTTTGTGTTAACCTTTAAGGTTTGAAATTCAAGCACTGAAAACTTAGGAAATTTTGAAGTAAAATTTGCTTATGCCACTTGGTCTAAGATAACCTACCCATGTACATACTATCAGATAATTAACATGTGATTATGTTCTTGGAAGTTAATAGCCTCATCATCAAGGCTAAAGCACTGTGAAGGAAGCCAAGCTTTGACGTATCTCAGCACTAAGATGCAGCTTAATGGAAACTTCGTTGCAACTTTCTTTCTAGGTCAGCATGTAAAAACAGTTTAAAACAGTTTGTAGTTTATTTACCAGAAATACTAGTTCAAACACACAGATTTGTACAAGTCTAAATATCAAGAATGAGTGAAATTTTATTGCATAATACTGAACACTTGAGAGTTTTGGTTTAAAATAGCTTATGAGTTTGTTTGGTTTTGTTGTTGGGTTTTTTTCTTCCCGAGTACTTATGGATGGCAACACTCTGTGCATGGATGGCAACACTCTGTGCTGGGTTAGGAACTGGCTGGAGGGCTGAGCCCAGAGAGTGGTGGTGAATGGTGCCACATCCAGCTGGAGACCTGTCACTAACGGTGTCCCCCAGGGATCAGTACTGGGCCCCATTCTCTTTAACATCTTCATTGATGATCTGGACGAGGGCATCGAGTCAGTCATCAGCAGGTTTGCAGATGACACCAAGCTGGGGGCAGATGTTGGTGGGTTGGAGGGCAGAAGGGCTCTGCAGCGGGACCTCGAGCGCCTGGACAGATGGGCAGAGTCCAAGGGGATGGCTTTCAACAAATCCAAGTGCCAGGTGCTGCACTTTGGCCACAACAACCCCATGCAGAGCTACAGGCTGGGGTCGGAGTGGCTGGAGAGCAGCCAAACAGAAAGGGATCTGGGGGTGCTGATTGACACCCGCCTAAACATGAGCCAGCAGTGTGCCCAGGTGGCCAAGAAGGCCAATGGCATCCTGGCCTGCATCAGGAATAGTGTGGCCAGCAGGAGCAGGGAGGTCATTCTCCCCCTGTACTCTGCACTGGTTAGGCCACACCTTGAGTACTGTGTCCAGTTCTGGGCCCCTCAATTTAAGAAGGACATTGAGGTGCTTGAGCGTGTCCAGAGAAGGGCAACGAGGCTGGTGAGAGGCCTCGAGCACAAGCCCTATGAGGAGAGGCTGAGGGAGCTGGGATTGTTTAGCCTGGTGAAGAGGAGGCTCAGGGGAGACCTTATTGCTGTCTACAACTACCTGAAGGGTGGTTGTGGCCAGCAGGAGGTTGCTTTCTTCTCTCAGGCAACCAGCACCAGAACAAGAGGACACAGTCTCAAGCTGTGCCAGGGGAAGTTTAGGCTGGAGGTGAGGAGAAAGTTCTTCACTGAGAGAGTCATTCCCCACTGGAATGGGCTGCCCAGGGAGGTGGTGGAGTCACCATCCCTGGAGGTGTTCAAGGCACGTTTGGACGTGGCACTTGGTGCCATGGTCTAGTCTTGAGGTCTGTGGTAATGGGTTGGACTTGATGATCTTTGAGGTCTCTTCCAACCTTGCTGATACTGTGATACTGTGATACTTAAAACTTGGTGTTAAATAGATTTCATTAAGGCATGATGCAGTGCTTAGTCAGATGTTTTACGCTACCTCTCGTGTCCTGTCCTCCTTACAAAACAATGAAAAATCAAATTTGCAGAACAAAGAGACAAGTCTAACACTTACCTTATTCTTTGTTCTATATGTTAGTGTGGGTTAGGAACTTCCCCACCCCCACCACTACTGAAATTTACCAGACCCTCTCAGATGGCTTGGAAGTAAGGTGAAGCTCTATTTGCAGCAAAGCAAAATTCGCAAGCATATATACACAACATATTTACAAGTATTTACAATTATATACAAATTAGAAATAATACAGAAATCCAAGCACCCTCACAGACAAAGGAAACTGCCCAGAAGGGGCTCAAAACTACCCTCTCTACCCTCTCTTTCTCTCTCTACTTTCCCAGACAGGCAAACAAAAACAGTCAGCAAAGCTTACATTGTTATGTGTTAGTGGAGAGATTAGAGCAGAGTGAAAAGGAAGCAAATAGAAGCAGCATCACACAACAGAGTGGGACAAATTGTTTACTTTTTGGCTTTTTACCCCTCTCAACAAACCAATGAATGATACAGACTTCATCGTTATTTTCTTTTAACAACCAATGATCTAATTTCTCTCATTAAAATATTCCAACTAGCCTCAAACCAACACAGTTAGACATGGTCCAGCAAGCACCATGGTGAGTTTACCCCAGATAACTAAGGCTCCAAACCCAATGACAACAATACTTTTTTTTAACACCTGCTTTGATCTGGTAGATAGACTGCTTGTGCATATCAGACTAAAAGCTATGGGATGCAGTGAGGTAAGGATTTTATTGCTTCTGTTAGGGAAGTAGACTAACAAATGTTGGTTCTGGGTTTTTTGGGGTGTTTTTGGTTTGTTTTTTTGTTTTTTAAATTTATTTTCTGTGGTGACGTGTTGTTACATCTTGCATGTTATTTCTCTAGAAGACTTAATTTGAGAGCAGCCCTGAGGAAAANGCAACTCCTCAGTCTAGTTTTGAAATCATGGAATGTGTTTAAAACAAAAGCTAGTCAGTCAGAGACAAAAGGATTCTCTGAAGGCTGAAGAAGGAATAAAGTGAAATTCATGTCTCTGAAGGCAAAGAGCTGCAAATTATGGCAGTCAGGCAATGTAATCACCAAGATAGCTAACAAGCAACACCATTGCTTAAGGAACTAAATGAAAACCTGCATGGAATTGGATTGATACATACTTTTGCCCTGTCAATAGTAGTCTGTGACTGTGTCTAAGATAAATCAACTGTCTATGGAAATTCTGTGAAGAAAGAAGTTTTATTTTTTTAAGAAGCTTATCCACAGTGAGATAGGCGAGGTGGCTGGGAGGTGGGAAGGGGTGAGGGAGCATAGAAAGATGAGTCTGACACTTATCATAAGACCCTCAGGGAAAATATGCTTTGGCTTTGCTGGCATACCTGAAGTGATGAATTATTCTTAAAACACGAAAGCCAAAGAGCTCTAGTAACCATTTGATGTGCTTGTATTGAAGTAAATGTTAGTGTTAGTTAAAGATGCATGGGAGTACCTTCATGTTCAAATATAAAACTTAATATAACTTAACTTATATAGCATTTCCAAAGGTATGGAGCTCAGAAATAATTAAGCTTCTTTCTGTGGCTCCAGTTCTGCATATGCAGTGTTGTAATTAGCAATTGGAGTCTACTGCCCTTATGCCAAGCAAAGCCTTGCCTCTCAGGAAGTCCTGTTTCCTGGCAGCTGGATATTGGTTAAGAACTGGTCCCTAAACTGAAAATAGAGTTTTTCAGTTTCCTGTGATATTTACTTTGAAAGAAAACTTTTCTTTCAAATGATGTCTTGGGACTTTAGTTGAGCTTTTGGCTGGTAGTAGTTGTATTTGTCTTATGCCTCCTAAAATATGACAGTGTAGTCCTGGCATGGTTTTTATTTTCAACAGTGATTAAGGATAAGTCGAGCAACAGAAATATATTTTCTTAAGTCAGTGTGTCAGCTTTGTTCCCTGCCCAGAGTGGTAGGAAATGGTCATTTTTGCTTTGCTCTTTCTGAATGTATGCATTTTGCACCACAGTGAATGCTTGTTTTATTTAGCTCACAGTAGTAGGATATTCTTTTATGTAAAGAACAGTAGAAGAATTAGAAAATGGAGTGTTGCTCTTGCTCTAAGTAGTTACAGCAACCCTTCTACTGAAGCAGAGACAAACTGGAAGAAAATTGCCTGGGTTTTGTCAGGTGAGTGTACATTGGAGTAGAGTAATAACTTGAATATGTGCATCCAGGAACTTAACTGCTAAATAACAGCATTCAGTCTTTGTGGTTCTAACTGTCTGAGAAATAATTGTCTGCACAAAGTTATTGTAAACAAAACCAGGCTTCTGTGAATCTTTTTGCAGTTTTTAGTTGGAAAGTTGTTGTTGCTATAGCGACTGGCAAGCATTATTCATGTATTATTTTTCTGAGGCTGGAAGGAAGACTCTGAATATCTCTGCAAAATTTATAAGCTGCAGAGCTTTGTCCAGGAAACTGCAGCAGAGAAATGGTTACCTATGTTACTTCTGTTGGTCCCACTAACTTGTAGGTGGTCTAGAATTTACCTCTCAAGGGAAGAGGAATCCCAGCAGATGTCCCAGACCTAAATCTAAGTGGCGTAATGCTTAACTCGGCTCTTCAGTCAAGATGAGCTCCTGTGTTGGAGTCTGGTGTTGACAAGGCTCTCCTACTTTTAGTGCTGGTGTTAGCTCAAGGTGCTGAGTCAGGAAATGAAACCCACATGGTAATGTGCTTTTTTCTTAACAAACAAGGTCATGGTACTGCATCTTGAAGAAATCTCTGCAGCTTCTTTAGCAAATTGTAGTCAATTTTACCCCATGCTCCTTTGCATGGAGCACTACATGCCTTAGACTGTAATCATTAAACAGTACTATTTCTTGTTTTCTTTTCTCGTGTTTTGAAGATCCTTAATTTTCTTGATTCTTTCATCGAAGGTTTGATAAAATCTCACTTAAGGCAGCTGTCAGAGCCTGTGCAGAGGAGTTTCTTTGGGACAGAACACTTCAATCTCAAGTTACTTGTCTGCTTTCGTAAATGCATTTCTGTTATTGCTGACTGTAAAATGAAATAGCCACTAAATCTAAAAGCTGTTTCTTTCCTTGCAATAGGCCCCCATTTATTCTCTCCCAAATGAGGCAATTCAACAGAGTTTCTCTTGCAACCCAGTTTTCTTCCTAAAAGCAAAAGGCTGAGACTGAAGATGGCTGTGGGATGATGGCCAGGAGTCCACTTAGTTCAGCAGATAACAGCAATTCTGAATTTAAAGTAATTGAAAGCAGAGGAGGGAAAATCTTAGGTAATGGAAATCTCTTAAGCTTTATTGTAGATGTCTTTTAACAGAGAGTGTGGGAATTGTCCTTCGTATAGCAGGCTGATAACTTGGAATCCAGTGAGAGATGCTGTACTGCTGGTAGAAGCTCTGTGGAAAGAAAGTGGATGGAGGTACCCAGAAGGTCAGGAAGCTGGCTGAATGTGTTCTAAAAGTAATCCATTAGGAGAGCTGTGACACTGTAGGTCTTGCTTGCAGAGTTCTGTGAGGTGACAATGCAGAGTAACCCAACTGGAAAGACTTTGAGAGAGAGTGGGCCTAGTTTTGAGCTTTCTTCTGCTTGCAAATCCCATAGCACTTCACTTAGGCAGTGTTTTATGCCTCTCTAAAACACTTGCAGCATTTCTTGCATGGGGAAATGCTAAAAGCACCCCAGTATTTAGAGTACACCTGCAGTTACACAGTAGAAAAAGATCATTAAAACAGAAAAATAAGCTACTGAAATCTTATCTTTTCTCTATAATGCCCCCAAATCAATACCTATCTGATTTTGCTCCTTGTAGAAAAAAGCAGTTCCAGAACCTCACCTTGCTTCCATGAAGTAAAAGCTCACTTGCTAAGAGCAAAGCTCAGCAGGCTGTCAGTGCAGATCACAAGTGTTTGTTCATACACATGGCATACTCAGCCCTCACCTGAATGTGGTGTATGTATGTGCATGTGGATGGCCCCATATGGCAATAGGATCACTCCGTTACTGTAGAAATGGATTAATTGCTGCGAGACATAAAAACAGTTGTGCCTTGCTTTTGAATGGTCAGCAGGAATGGCACCACTCCAGGCCTGCTCTGTATCTTAAATGTGAAGTCACTGGAATGGTAGCTGTGAATCTCAGTGCATGTGGCATTGAGTCCAGTTAGACTAGTGCAGCCTGAGCAAGTTTGGGAAGAGTTGAAAGCCTAAAGGAAAGCACGAATGGGCACAGCACTTGAAAGGGATGTGGTGATGGTTTGTGTATGTCAGTGCCACTGGTCCAAAATCTTGTGTGAGTCTCCTAAAATTAATCAGTAGGTATTGTTCATTTTGTGACTTTCTTTTTAGTTAAAAATACTTACTACCTCAAAACATTACATTTTATTTCTTACTTTTGCGGGCAGAAATCATAAACTTCCCTTGTTGCAAAGCTGAGACCAAAGAGATTGTATTATTTTTAAAAATGTTTGGATCTCAAGACCCAAATTACTTGATACATGTAAAGGTAATACAGAAACACAACACCCCTCCCAGAAATCAGAGACCCCAGGAGGGGCTCCCAACCACCCTTCCACCTTCTCCCCACCCCTATACCTTACCCCAAGGTTTTGAGGATTGGCCAGAGGAGGAGTTAGAAGAAAAGTGATTAGTGAAATTAATTTTTTGGAGAGAAGAAGCCAGAAGTTGCAGGACAGCCCCAGACACTGCCCCAGAGAGTGCCACAAGCCCGACTGTCTTATCTTTTGTTTTGAGTACTTATTCCTAAACATCACAGCAAGCCTATGAGTGAAGTAGACATCACCCTTGTTTTTCCTTTTCACAGCCTATAATATAATTTTCTCTATTAAAATATTCCAATTAGCCTTAAACCAGCACAATACAGCAATGTATAGCCAAGTATCCATTTTCCCCTTCTTTCCATCCCCACATTGACTTTACTGTACTGCAGCTGCTATCTGTGTTTTCACAGAACTCAAAGGCTGCAATCTGCTTTGATCATTGTGCCCTCTGAACAAGGATATCGAATAATGAATACTCAAGTTGCTCTCCCCAGCTCGAGCAATCTGACCTTGGGATCAGTGTGATATTGAAAGCAGGCTAGTCTGTGCCTAGGTCTCCAGTTCTCAGTGGCAGGTATAAGCTTCATTGTGACATGGAAATACGGCTTCACAGTTTGGAGCAAGCTCTCTAGTTGAAGCTCAGAAGCTTTTTATCTAGAAAAATGTACAGGTGCTACATTTCATAATCTCTGAGGTGACCTTCCATGTACACCTGCTACAACAGTTCACTGACACACACTGAATGTGAGGATCTGCCTGCAATTGTGGTAGTAAATGCTGCCTGCATCAGTCAGAAATCTGAAGAGGACAGGCAGCTGGTAGTCTTTCACCTTGGCTTCAAAGTGTTTTACCCTTGAGCAGCAAGGTTGCAAATTAATTGCTGCCAATTGCACTTTGTCCAATCTTGGTGCTTGAAGAGCACATGGCCTGAAACAGGCTGCACAGCACAAAATGATGGGTGTCTGGAACTAAAGTTGTCCTGCCTGCATACAGGTAGTAGCATCTCAGCTTTTATTTTGGTGATGTGTATTTAAAAAGCTTCCATTTGCATATCCTCTCTGTATCTGACCAAGCTTGCCAGCTCCTGGTCAGCTGCAGAGCTATCCTCATAGATGTAGCATAGACTTAGAAAAACATAGACTTTTTCAGCAGATAATAGGAACCTTTTTTCCAGTGGTCCTTTTATGTTGATCCTGTTGGTTTACATTGCAGTAAGATGATACAATATAATTATCTGGAGGAAATAATGTGTCAGTTTTTTTGTAAGTGCTGTTATAGTTTGGTTTTTTGGGTTTTTTTTTGGTTCTTTTATCACCTTTAAAAGACTAAGCAGCGTAAGGTCTCCCCCTATAATGGCACTCACTTTGGTATGTTCTCCTATGTTATTTAATATTTTAGGATACAGTGCTTTTTAAAGCCAACATACTCAGCCAAAAGCAATCTTTAATAAGTATGCATCTCACAGCAGAGCAGTTATACAATTTTAATCTGAAAAAAAAACACCCTCTAACCTGTGTCTCTTTCCCTGTAGTTACTTTGCATCATCGAGTTTTATGTGTCTGGATTGTTTCCAAATACTTTTATGTATGCTTCTGGGTTTAGTGTTTTTTTACAGTTTCATGCTGTGTGATGGTTTGGGAGTTACCCAACCCCCACACAATGGATTCACTCAGGCTAGACTCAGACAGCTGAAAGTTAAGGAATGCAGCTATATTTACATCTTAGCACAATTTACAAGCACATATATACACAATATACAGAAATATTTACAGTTATATACAAGTTAAAAGTAATACAGAAACACAAAATCTCTCCCAAAACAGTCAGACTGCCAGGAGACTTCCACCCCAACCCTCCTCCCGCCTCTTTCCCTCCCCTCAGAAATAACCAGATCAATCCCCATATATCTCACATGATAAATCTGGAGAGATCTGAGGTGAGATCTTGAAAAAGATGACAAGAAGGTTAGAGGAGGAAAAAGAGTTAGGTTGGATTAAAGAGTTAAGGCAGATGCAACCATACAGACCACCAGAGAGAAGAAGTGAGAACTAACTGAGAAGTGTGTGAGAAGTGAGTGTCTTCTCTATATTTTGACTACTGGTGTTTCTCAGCAGTAGAATGAGTGATATAAGTTACTGTTGGGTTTTTTCTTCTTTCTTCTCACAGCTAAGGACTTAATTTCTCTCAGTAAAACATTCCAATTAGCCTCAAACCAGCACATGCTGACTTAGCTGTGACAATGTAAAAGTCATCTGTTTATCTTCCTAGTCTGTAGTATGATGAAGACAATGGAAATCTTCCACTGTTTTGTGAGCACTAAACATTAATGCTGATGAATTTTCATTTCTGCTTAGCTCAGCAAGGACGCCAGAGATGAATGTTTGTAACAGTGCTTCATATGACAGCTCTGGTGGTGGACTCCTATGATGAGTACCAGAGCAAAAATAAACTGGGATAATCAGTGCAGCTCAATGTATTTTATTTATTACTTATTAAAAAAAAATACTATATATTTGCAAACTAGGCTCTGAAATTTATCTGTAATTTATTCCACAGTGTTGGAAATATTTAAGCTTCAAGTTTCTAAGAATTGAAAATATGTTAATATAAAATTGATAGGTGTTTAAATAACACATGAACTTTGCTTTACTGTTTCAGTGGGTAGAAATGAAACAGGTCTTTTTGTCACTCACAGAATCACAAAACTTTTAGAGTTTGGAGGGGACCTCCAGAGATCATTGAGTCCAATCCGCCTGCCAGAGCAGGATCACCTAGAGTAGGTCAGACAGGAACACATCCAGGAGGGTTTTGAATGTCTCCAGAGAAGGAGACTCCACAGTCTCTCTGGGTGGGCCTGTTCCAGTATTCTGTCACCCTCTCAGTGAAAATTTTTTTCCTTATGTTTATGTGGAACCTCCTGTGCTCTAGCTTGCACCCACTGCCCCTTGTCATGTCATTGGACATCACTGAGAAGAGCCTGACTTCATCCTCCCAACACTGGCCCTTTATAAACATTAAGTAAGTCACTCCTCAGTCTTCTCCAAGCTAAAGAGACAGCCTTTCCCCACAAGGGAGATGTTCCACTCCCTTAATCTTTCTGGCTCTGCACTGGACTTTCTCAAGCAGTTCCCTGAGGTCCTTCTTGAACTGAAGGGCCCAGAACTGGACACAGTATTCCAGATGTGGCCTCACCAGGACAGAGTAGAGGGGTAGGAGAATCTCTGCCTACTAACCACACCCCTCTAATACACCCCAGCATGGCATTTGCCTTCTTGGCCACAAAAGCACACTACTGGTTCATGGTCATCCTATTGTCCTTGTCCTTGTTGCATTTCACTAAATTTCTCCCTGCCCAGCCCTCAAGCCTGTCCAAGTCTCCCTGAATGGCAGCACAGCTTTCTGGTGTGTCAGCCACTCCTCCCAGTTTGGAGTCATCAGCAAACTCACTGACAGTGCACTCTGTGCCCTCATCCATGTCATCGATGAGTATATTGAATAGTACTGGTCCAGTACTGACCCCTGAGGGAGCCCACTAGCTACAGGCCCCAACTAGACTCTGTCCCATTGACCACAACTCTCTGACTTCTTTCCTTCAACTAGTTCACATCCACCTCACTACTCAATCATCCAGACCACACTTCCTCAGTTAAGCTGAAAGGATGCTGTGGGAGACAGTGTCAGATGCTTTACTGAGATCAAGATAAAGCACATCCACTGCTCTACCATCATCTATCCACCTGATTATGTTCCCATAAAAGGCTATCAGGTTGGTTAAACATGATTTCCTTTTGATAAAACCATGCAGATTGCTCCCATTGACCTTCTTATCCTTGATATGGTTAGAGACAGCACTGAGAATAAGTTGCTTCATCACCTTTCCAGGGATGGAGGTGATGCTGACCTGTTTAGACTTACCTGGGTCTTCCTTCTTGCCCTTTTTGAAGACAGGACAGACTGAGAGAGTTGGAGCTCTTCAGCCTGGAGAAGAGAAGGCTTCAAGGAGGCCTTATAGTAGCCTTCCAGTATCTGAAGGGAGCCTACAGGAAGGCTGGGGAGGGACTATTGGCAAGGTCTTGCAATGACAGGACAAGGGGCAATGGGTTTAAACTGGCAGAGGGGAGATTTAGACTGGATGTCAGGAGGAAGTTCTTTGCAGTGAGGGTGGTGAGACACTGGCACAGGTTGCCCAGGGAGGTTGTGGCTGCTCCCTCCCTGGAGGTGTTCAAGGCCAGGTTGGACGAGGCCTTGAGTAACCTGTACTAGTGGGAGATGTCCCTGCCTATGGCAGGGGGTTGGAACTAGATGATCCTTGAGGTCCCTTCCAACCTTACCATTCTATGAAGACTGGAGTGACATTTGCATTTGCAGTCCTCAGCACCTCTCCTGTTCCCCATAACTTACCAAAGGTGACGGAGAGAGGCCTCACAATGACTTCTACCAGCTTCCTCAGCACCCACAGGTGAATCCCATCAGGACCCATGGATTTATGGGTGTCCAGGTTGCTTAACCGATCCCCTACCCAGTCCTCATCAACCAAGGCAAACTCCTCTTTATCCTGACTTACTCTGGGGCCTCAAAAGCCCCATTAAAGCTCCAGTCAAAACCCTTTTGTAACAAAATGTTCTAATTGCCAACACTGATAGGAGCATTCTAAAATATTTACAAGGTTCTGCCCATTACTACAGCAGTGATGCAGCAAGCACTGCAATGTGTGTGAATTCTCTGATAGGCTTAGATCTAATGCACCCCAGTGATTTTAGAACTAGAATCTAGACATCTCTCTATTCTTTCAAAATGAATGTGTCTGATTTGGGTTAGATGTCAACACTTAGATCCATTTGTTAAGGGAACTAGGTCAAAAAGAACTGGCAAGGAAACTAGAGTGAAGCAGAGAGTACTTGCAGACTAGAGACCAGTTTGCTGTTTTTAATACAGGTAAACTAAGTCTTCACAATTTCAGTTGTAAACTTCTAAAAATTGTCATTATTAGCTTAAAAAAGCCTAAATAGCAGTGCTTACAGAGTACATTGGCAAGTTAGACGTTTGACTCAGAGGAGTGGGCAGGGGGTAATGGGTGCAAGCTAGGTCCAAACCCTAACATTCTGTGATAACCATACCCATTCTGCTAACAATTTTCTGAAGCATTTAAATTAAGAAGCCTGAGGATGTTTTTTGGATGTTTCTGTTTTTCTTGTGAAGTGGTAGTTCTGTTTAGAGAAATCTTTCTAGTGTCTCTGTGCCAATCAGGCCTTTTAACAGACTTTTGGTTTTGATTTTTTTTTTTTTTGTTGATGGAATGGAGGTGTCTTGGCAGTAAGTGTGCAGATTGTAGGCTTTTCATCCTGATGCTTCAGTTCCACTCCTAGCCATTCCTCCTATCTGCCCCTAGAGGATTAATCTGAAGGGAAGCCAGTGCACTCTATCCTAAAAAGCCTCACATTTCTTGTGGCCAAGATTCTTCAAAATGCATGCAGGCCTCTCTGGTGACATCTTTGTTTCCTGCAGTCTATCACTCAGTCCTGCAGTTCTGCCATCCCCAAATGTTTCCCTTCTTTCCCTTCCCATTGTGCTAAAAAAAAACCAAAAAAAACCCCACTCTTATTTCCAAACTCACCTCCACCACTGCTCTAAGCCTCCCAGTTGAACTGTTTTCTGAGCATTCCTGGAGACAGTGGGAAGCTCTTTGTCCATAGTGACCAGGAGCAGATGTTTCTTACAGTGCTGTTTTGTTTCTGGCCTCAGCAACTACTTAGGGGGAGCATCTACTGACTAGCAGGACAGCACATGCACTGCACAGGAATCACACAGAATGACAGAACTTTATAGAGGTTGGAAGGGACCTCCATAGATCATCAACTCCAACATCTCTGCTAACCCAGGATCACCCAGTCTAGTCCACACAGGAATGCATCCAGGCAGGTTTTGAAAGTCTCCAGAGAAGGAGACTCCACAGCCTCTCTGGGCAGCCTGTACCAGAGCTCTGTCACCTTCACTGTAAAGAAATTTCTCCTCATGTTGAGCTGAAACCTTCCATGTTCCAATTTGTAGCCATTGCTCCTTGTCTTATTGTTGCTGACCACTGAAAAGAGCTTGGCCCCATCCACTTGACACCCACCCCTCAGAAATTTGTGTACATTGATCAGATCTCCTCTCAGTCTTCTCTTCCCAAGACTGATCAGCCCCAGGTTTCTCAGTCTCTCTTCGTAGGGGAGATGCTCAAGTTCCCCAGTCATCCTCGTGGCTCTCTGTTGGACTCTCTCCAGTAGGTCCCTGTCCCTCTTGAACTGGGGATCCCAAAACTGGACACAGTATTCCAGGTGTGGTCTCACTAGGGCAGAGTTCGGGGGGGAGAACCTCCCTGGACCTGCTGGACACACTTTTCCTGATGCTCCTCAAGACACTATTGGCTCTCTTGGCCACAAGGGCACATTGCTGGGCCATGCAGAACTTGCTGTTCACCAGGACTCCAAGGTCTTTCTCTATGGAGTTGTTTTCCAGCAGGGCAGCCCCCCAACATGTACTGGTGCTTGTTGTTATTCCTCCCCAAATGCAGGACCGTGTACTTGTACTTATTGAACTTCATGAGGTTTGCCTTTGTCCAGCTCTCCAGCCTGTCCAGATCTCATTGGATGGCAGCACAGCCTGATAGGCTGTTGGCCAACTCCCCCAGTTTGGTATCATTAGCAAACTTGCTGCGGGTACACTCAGTGCCCTCATCCAGGCTGTTGAACAAAACTGGACCCAGTAATGATCCCTGGAAGGGCTCTGCAACAATGAAGTTTGCTTCAGAATGGTCTGTGGAGGCCAGCAGCTATCCTTCTTGCAGGGAAGGGACATTTTTTAAGTTGTTGCAGAGGAGGAAAAAAGCAGGAGGCATTTTATATGAGTAAAGTGGTGGTGTGATTAGTTCTAGTGTTCCTGAACTGTTCAAACATCAGTGTGATTATCTCAGATATAGCCATTGTGAGCAGTGTGTACAAATGGATTTCCGTGATGAGAGAAGGAGATGGTTTGGTTTCGTGTTCAAGCTTTTGCGTTGGATTTCTCTGCTTGATCCATCTCCATGCTTCTCAGGAGGGTTGTATTGTTGCATGCATTAGTTGAAAGTAAGGATTTTCTCGTTATCTTGTTTGGAAGGACTTGACTTTGCTATCAGTTATGTATGTGTGTGTAAGAGCTTACAAAGGCAAAGGTAGTGCTGGCTGCAGTGTAATTTTTGTGCACTGAAAGCAGTGTTTTAGAATAATCTTAGGAAGAAGCACATGAGTTCCTGAGCAAGATTAGGGCTTCAGAGTGTGCTTGCACAAAGAATATATGAAAGCTAGGGGTAGCCTTGACTCAGTGTTCAGTGTGGGCACAGCTGGAAGAAATAGCAGTGTATAAGTTGGTCAGTCCAATTCCAGTACAATGCAGCAATACCAGAAAACATTATCCCTAGCTGTGTCAGAACACATTGCCAGGCTACTCCTCCCCCAAGTTCTTCTTGAGGAATCATTTCAGAGTTGCTGTTGAGAAGTGGCTCTTGTGAAAACTTGTCTTTAGCAAATGCATCTGTGGGTCAAAGCTCACCTTATGGCAAATTGGGGTTTCACTAACTCGTAGAGAGCTGTTACAAGATTTTACATAAGTGGTTCTGGATGACATATTAGGTAATTCTGAGTATATAGTTTATAGTAGTAGGGACATTGCTTCAGTCAAAAATTGCAAATTCAGAGCAATCCTTGCATTAGGCCAATCCTCTGCCATCAGTTGTTAGCCAGTCACTGAGCACTTAACAGGAGTAGCTAAGATGGATAATCCAGTTCAATTTTAAAACTACTTTTAACTTAAAAGTAGAAGCTTTTTACCTTTAAAAAGTGGAGGGCTAAGTGAGCTTCCAGCAGCAATAATTCAATATTGTGTTGATGTGTTTAGAAAGAGAACAAGGTTTTGATCGTGCCGGTGCTTCAGTCAGTGGGTGATTTCTGTGTAGTGTGAAACCCATGCTCTGGATAGTTAAGTGAAGTCACACATTTTTAAGCTCTTGTAGGCTCTGCTTAGCTGAAGCTTTTCATCTGACTTTCTGATCTGAATGTGTTATCTGAGAAGATGTATGGGCAATAATATCTCACCTGAGAAGGAAAGCCAAAGAGAAAAATTCACTAACTGACCAGGTCATCCTAGTTTGGAGAGTTTGTTTCTGGATGGTTGTTGGAAGACTGTTCATTGAAACAGGGCCTTGCAAAGTGAATGTGGCATGGTGGAGCTCTTTACAGCGTTTGCCATCGGGGAAGGCGAAGCGTCTTAACTCAGGTGATCTCTCCTTCAGTGGAGATGACTGAGCAGTGTGGTTCTTGTATAGAATCATAGAATTGTCTGGATTGGAAGGGACCTCTGAAGGTCATCTAGTCCAACCCCCGCTGCAGTCAGCAGAGACATCCTCAGCTAGACCAGGCTACCCACAGCCCTGTCAAACCTTACTCTGAATTTCTTCAGGGATGGGTCCCCAACCGCCTCCCTGGGCAGTCTGTTCCAGTGTTCCACCACCCTCATAGTAAAGAACCTGTTCCTAACATCCAATCTAAAATCTGCTCTTCTCTAGTTTGAAGCTGTTGCCTCTTGTCCTATCACTACTGGCCTTTGTAAACAGTCTCTCACCATCCTTCTTGTAGGCCCTCTTCAGGTACTGGAAGGTCATTATTAGGTCTCTCTGGAGTCTCCTCTTCTCAGGACGAGGGAGCTGGGGTTGTTCAGCCTGTGTTTGTAGCAGAGGTGCTCCAACCCCCTGATCACTTTCATGGCCCTCCTCTGGCCCCACTCCATCAGGTCCATGTCCTTCCTGTATGTAGGGCTCCAGAGCTGGACACAGTACTCCAGTTGAGGTCTCACCAGAGCAGGGCAGAATCACCTCTGGATCTGCTGGCAACGCTGCTCTTTATGCAGCCCAGGATTTGCCTTCTGGGCTGCGAGCTCACACTGACTGCTCATGTCCAGCTTCTTGACTATCAGCACCCCTAAGTCCTTCTCAACAGAGCTGGTTTCTATCACCTCATCCCCTAGTCTGTATTGATAGTGAGGATTGTTGTGGCCCAGGTGCAGGACCCTGCACTTGGTCTTGTTGAACCACATGAGGTTCATCTGAGTAGCTCTGGGCATTTCATACTTAGCATTTCAGTTCAACATCAAAAACACTAGAAATAATAAAACCACAAACCAACAGATCAGAGATATCAGAAGATACCTGATGGGATGGAATGAAAGACACAGCCAGATTCCTCTTCATGGCATACAGTAACAAGACAGGAGATAAGTACAGAATTGCTGTTCAGACATAAGAAAAACTTGTCCACTATGAAGAGTGGTCTAAGACTGGCACAGGAGCAGTTGTGGAGTCTCTATCCTTAGAGGTGTTCAAAACCCAGCTGGGCATAGCCTTCTCAGAGCCACTCTACTTTGAGCAGAGGAGGAGAGACTAGAGATCCCTTCCAGCCTCAACAACTTGGATTTTGTGATTGTCTTCCCCAGGATATCTGTGCTATTACCCAGGCTGTCCACAGCCTTTTATGCTTCACAGGAAAGTATCCTCTTACCTTTTAATGCTTCTTTATGCAATTTATGCAGGCCTTGAGTGACCTGTAGTAGTGGGAGGTGTCCCTGCCTATGACAGGGGGTTGGAACTAGATGATCCTTGAGGTCCCTTCCAACCTTACCATTCTATGATTCTAATTTTTTTTTCTCTTCATGTAAAGGTAGTGGTTCAAAATAAGTGGCAGAGCAAGTATTAGGTGGTAGAAATACGTCTTCCTGGCATGTGTTAGGTTACATCTTGCTGGAATTAGTGCTTTCAATATTTAGACTTAGATTTTAGATGTTTAACTGATTAATCTGTGTGTGTCTCAGAGCAAGAAGTATTTTACGTAGGAGCACTCCTACACTAGTTACTAAATACTTGTGCCAGTTCTTATTTGATACCCAGCAGCATTGAAATTCCTGATCGTGCCATCTGTAAGAACAGATCACTTGTCACATGAGTGGTCATATGAGTGTATACTCAAACTGTGCCATGAAATATTCCAAAGACGCATCAGACAAGAGCAAATATCACAGAAGGGAAGGGACCTCCAGAGATCATAAAGTCCAACCTCCCTACGAAAGCAGAATCACCTAGGATAGTTTGCACAGGAATGCATCCAGGTGGGTCTTGAAAGTCTCCAGAAAAGGAGACTCTGCAACCTCTCTGGGCAGCCTGTTGCAGTGCTCTGTCACCCTCACTGTAAAGAAGTTTCTCCTCATGTTGAGGAAAAACCTTCTGTGTTCAAGTTTGGATCCATTGTTCCTTGTCTTATTACTGTGCACCACCAAAGAGATATTGGTCCCATCCACTTCACATCCACCCCTCAGATATTCATAGACATTGGTCAGATCTCTCAGTCTTCTCCAGATTGAACAGCCCCAGGTCTCTCAGTCTCTCTTCTTAGGGGAGTTGCTCAAGTCCCCTAATCATCCTTTTGACTCTCCACTGGACTTTCTCCAGCAGAATCTGCCTTTCTTGAATTGGGGAGTCCAAAACTGGACACAGTACCCAGGTGTGGTCTCACCAGGGCAGAGCAGAGGCGAAGAAGAACCTCCCTAGACCTACTGGACACACTTTTCTTGATGCACTCCAGGATACCATTGGCTCTCTTGGCCACAAGGACACATTGCTGTCCCATGGAACAGCCTGGGTACCTAGGCACTGCTACAAGTGCATTATCTAGATGCCATTACACCATTGTGTGGAAGTTAATGCAAGTGTTACGTAGTCCCACAGCACAGTGCTTGAAGAAAATAATGCACCTGCGCTGTATGAGAGATGCAGAGAAACTTGTGCTGAAGCTATTAGAATGTCAGTGTTCTCACTAATGCTCAGGAACAATATTTTTATTCTTTTGTAATGGTTTCCTCATCTATATGATGTCACAGGCCAGGCTGTTGGGAATCATGATGTAGGATCCCCATATATTACAGTGGGACTTTCAGAATGCTCTAAATGGCTGGTTCAGGCAGGAGGAAAGTCTGTTTTACCTTCCCCTCTCCCCACATTAAGGTAGTAATAGGGTATAAAGAGTTTAATTTCACTTACTCTGCTGAATAAAATGCTTATTTTCAGGCTTAATACCACCAATTTGGAACAATGAGGGGAAAAGGTATGGATTTTGATATATGGTAGATCATACAAAGTCTGGAGGTATAAATATTCAGTGTTGCTCAGATTATCTTGCCAAAAATCAGTCCATCTACCTATATGTCAAACTAATCCTTTATATGAGATTTTTAAAAACAGAAAAATACTGAAATCTTTTGTTGGGCTGCCCTTGAGGTGTGACAATTCTTATTATGATTTGGAATCAACATTTGTTAAATCCAATAGTAGTTATTTCTGTTGATCACAAAGACTAAGCACAGTTGTCAGGGGAGTGTCTTTTTTTTTTTTTTATGTTTATTTCAAATTTCACACATTATTTGTTGGTATTTTAATTTACATTAATTGTTTCAGTTGTTTGTTGTTTGGTTTTTTTCCCTCCCCTATGCTTTATTGATTTAAGTACCTTTATACTCTTGGTTGCAAATAATTTCAAGCTGTCTGTGGTTCTTAGAATTCTTAAAGTCTGTGTTTTGGATTCAAACACTCCTATAGTAGAGCTGATGGACTTGAAGGTGTTGTAAGATATGAAAATCATGGCATCTAGTTTCCTGGCTTGGCTTTTAAATCTAAATAGATGCTGAGTAAAGGATATGGTAGTAATTTGGGATATAATAGTGAAACCTTGGGGGTTTCTTTACTAAGAGTTGTTGATGTCTGGTACATTCAGAGCTGCAGAATTACCTCTCTCTAGACTGAGAGGGCCTTCACAGAATCACAGAGTGTTGGGGGTTGGAAGGGACCTCAAAAGATCATCTAGTCTGACTCCCCTGCCAGAGTAGGATCACCTAGACCAGATCACACAGGAATGCGTCCAGGTGGGTTTTGAATATCTCCAGAGAGGGAGATATTCAGATATTCCAGAGATATCCCCCAGGAGATATGGGGGAGATACGAGGGAGATATTGCAGAACCCCCCACGGCAACCTGTTCCAGTGTTCTGTCACCCTCACAGTGAAAAAACTCCTCCTCACGTTTCCATGAAACTTCCTATGCCTCAACTTCCACCCATTGCCCCTTGTCCTGTCATTGGGCATCACCCAGCAGAGTCTGGATCCATCCTCCTGGCACTCACCCTTTACATATTTATAAACATGAATGAGGTCACCCCTCAGTCACCCCTTCTGCAAGCTAAAGAGCTCCAGCTCCTTATCATATGTCTGTTGAAAATAATGAGAATCTGTCCTCTGTTGGATTTCACTTCAGGTCATAAATTGTCCTCTCTTCAGTTCTGCATAATGGATGTGTTAATAATTAGTGAAGAGTCTATGAATTTTTTACTTTGATCTTGTACTGTAGTCCTAGAAATCTGCAATCTGCAAGCTACCTTTAACAACACAATTTTCTCATTGCGTCCAAGCTTTGCAACATGTTTGAGTGCTGCTTCAAAGTCACTCTGTATTATGGTATTTATCAGTGTGATTAATTGAGCTTCCTCTAAGGGAAATTACATTGAGGAAAAAAAAAATGGGGAGAAAAAAAAGGAAAGGCTACTATTCTTTGGAAGTAGTGGTTTCCAAAGCATTACTTAGAAATAAAAGGAAAAATTAGCTTCATGTGTAGCATTAGCATTGCATAGATAAAAAGAGTAAGTCATACACCTTATGAAAAAATCACCATAGAATCATAGAATGGTTTAGGTTGGAAGGGACNATAGCCTCAGTGTTTTCTGTGTGACCGTCAAGATTTTTTCTATGCAAAAAGATGTAGAATGATAATAAAGTGGTTTTTCAGAATCATCTTGTAAAGGGAATTTTTCAACATATAACTTGTATTATAATAGAGTGGTTGGGTGGTAATTAACCTCTTTCCTTTTCTCCTCTATTTTAGCAGCTGAAGGTTCTAAATTACAAGACAAGAAAGTTACTTCAGGACAGAGCAACACTGGAACTAAACCAGGTATGGCATTCAACATACTCATAGAATCATAGAATGNTATGGAATTTTCTTGTGGCTGTTTCCTCAGCTTGAATGGGGAACTTTTGTCATAGTGATGTGGGTTAGGGAGTTACCCGCCCCCCCCACACTTTGTAAAATGACCCAGGCTAAAACTCAGCCGGCTGGAAGTTTAGATGAAGCTCTATTTACAGCTCAGCACAATGTACAAGCAGATATATACACTATATACAGAAATATTTACAGAAATATACAAAGTAAAGGTAATACAGAAACACAACACCCCTCCCAGAAATCAGAGACCCCAGGAGGGGCTCCCAAC
>WBNM01026941.1:176341-224433 GCA_013399055.1 Ramphastos sulfuratus
GGGAGCAGCCACAACCTCCCTGGACAACCTGTTCCAGTGTCTCACCACCCTCATTGGAAAGAACTTCCTCCTGACATCTAGTCTAAATCCTCCAGCTTAAACCCATTGCCCCTTGTCCTGTCACTGCAAGACCTTGTAAATAGTCCCTCCCCAGCCTTCCTGCAGGCCCCTTTCAGATACTGGAAGGCTACTATAAGGTCTCCTGGAAGCCTTCTCTTCTCCAGGCTGAAGAGCCCCAAATCTCTCAGTCTGTCCTCATAGCAGAGCTGCTGCAGCCCTCTGATCATCTTCGTGGCCTCCTCTGGACCCTCTCCAACACTTCAATGTTCTTCTTGTGCTGGGGGCTCCAGAACTGCACACAGTACTCCAGAAAACTGTGTGCTTTAATAGTGCATGGGAAAAGAGCTTCTTAGGAAGTGTTAGAATGTTTGAAGCTCTTACACCTTAATGTTTCAGTATTGTAGTTTGAGGGGTCCCAGGTTCCCCTAAAGAACCTCAGAGACCAAGGCCTGTCCCAGAGGGTGGATCTGGGCGTCCAGGGATGTTGTAACATTGTTATTCTATTCTGTTTTCTAGTATCAAAGCTTATTAAGCCAGTGCCCGGGTGCTCTTGCTCTCTTCCCTTCTCTCCTCTCCTCCCTTCTCATCTCTCTCTGGGGAAGAGCACACACATCCCTTCTTATCTCATGGCTTGTGTCAGGGAGATGGATAATAGCTGCTAGGGGATTTTGAGCTGTGCCACGCAGCCTAGTGAGGCCTTGTAGGCTTCAGATTGGGGCTGAGGGGAGTCAGTTATGTCCTACTCTCCGGCCTGCCGATGGTGGAAGGGGGGTGTAAGATCCTAGATGGATTTAGTCCAATAGACTTGGCTTAGCTTGTGGATGTATCCATTTTACCTGATTGCCTTTTGCATATATGTACCTGCAAATAGAATCTCTCTTTAAATGTCCATTCAGTGTGCAGTATTTTCATTCTCAGTGCCCCAAAGGAGTAAGTCACATCTGTCTTCCAGTCCTGGGTTGCTCATTGGCCTCAAACAAGGAGAAGGACATTAAACTGTTGGAGTGGGTCCAGAGGAGGGCCACAAAGATGATCAGAGGGCTGGAGCAGCTCTGCTATAAGGACAGGCTGAGAGAGTTGAGGCTCTTCAGCCTGGAGAAGAGAAGGCCACCCTGAATGTGTGCATGGCAGTATGAAAGGAGCAAGATGAAGTGAAGAGAGTTTGAAATCCAGGCAATACATCTTTTCAAAAGATGCTATGGCTTGCACGTCTTTCTCCCCACAGCACCCCTGTGAACTAACACACAAACTGGCTTCATATCTGTTTTAGTTTCTTTAGTATAAGAAGTTTGCACCTTAGAAGTCAAGGGCAGAAGGGAAGAAGCCATTTGTGAGAAGCTATTCAGAGGATTATAGATGGAAATGGAGAAAAACAGTAATCTGACTTTTAAAGTGACACTGAACGCAGTTGGTAGTTACCTGAGCCACAGAAACTGGCTAGCTGTAGTAAGTACAGATGACAATTACTCATTTAGCAAAATCACAACCTAATAGCTATGCTTAAGAGTTCAGTGATTATTAATCATATAGAAGATTTGAAAATCCTGCATTTTTCTTTTATTAATATAATTAGGGACCAGAAATGAGTGGCGATTCAGTACTGAGTTTCTGCAGAATACTGTTCCTGGATGGCTTCTAAGCATCCTTAAGAGAACTTGTAGATTCTTTAAAATACTCACAATAAGTGTTGTGACTGTATGGAAAAATACAGGTTTCAAATGTAGTTTAGAGCCTTAATTTCCATCAGTAGGTGCAATATTAATTTCTCCTTTATAGAGCTGCAGTGTATTTAATCTCCAGACATCCCTCTCAGGTATAATATCAAACATTTGTATGTTATGTAAGTGTAGCAAAATGGGTTGCTGAGCATGAATTCACACTTATTTCATCATCACTGGGCTGCAGCTTCTGCAGCAGCATGTGGGTCTTCCCGCAGTGTTCTCTGCAGTGCTTTGCATGTGCCCAGTTAGTAATGAGCACTGTAAGAATGTTTCCTATCTCCTGCAGCAACTTGAAGCTGTTGCCCAATGCCAAACACAAGCAAAATAAAGTATGAAGTACCTTGTGTGTTCGTCCTGGTGTTCCTACTGAGTAAGAGGAAATGCCAGTCCCCCAGGTATTTACCTGATGGATTGTTAATGAGCAGAGACATGAGAAATTAAATGAAGAGCAGGCCAGTGAATTTCATTGTTTTGCCACAATTTGAAGCTATTGAAGCTATGTGCTGGGGGTGTCAGCAAATTAACAGCATTCAGAATGCAATTGGAGGTTGGATGCAATTCAGAATGTTGGAGGTTGGGCTTTTAGCCAAACTGTGAAGGATTATTTTCTAGTCTTAAAAGAAACATTTTAATTAGCAGTGTGGAGTTGTAATATTAGATGCAGTAATATGTTCCTCAGCTTCTAGTAGAGCAAAGACAACGCTAGTCTGCTACGAAGGTGTTACACTCATCTTTGTGCCAATATTGATTTAGCTCTTGTGTTCCCAAAGGTATGCAAATTAGCTTGTTCTTGAGGTTACTTAAACTCTGCATAGCCTGCAACTTCATGTGAGTTCTTTAGAATTGTTCTAACATCTGGGGGTGTTGGAAGAGGGGCTCTGTGTGTGTGCATGTGTGAACACTACCAGGTGTGTGATGCAGAAAAAATAATTGGGTGTCTTCAAACAGAATGGCAGAGGACAGCTTTAAAAATTTATTTTATTCCTTCCATTGCTTATAATTAGGAAGTCTTAAGGGAGACCTTTTCAGTTTGACTGTCCATGTAACCCTCCTGCCTCTTTGAAGAATTGCTTCTTCTACCTGACAGGGAAATCTCCCCTCTCAAGAAAGGAGAAAAAAACCTGCAGGAGAATAGTACATTGTAAAAGAAGCAGGATTTTGTGTTATTCCCCAGTGTCTCATCATTCTCTGTCAACTTGATGTTACATTGACTTTGCTGACAGCCCTTGCAGGGAATGCTTCTTTTCCAGGGGAATTCATAGTGAATGTGCATTATTCCACTAGCACTAATTACTCATGCTACAGAAATTCAGTTTTTGTGGATCCTCTGTGCCAGCCACGAGGGAGAAGGACTATAATTACCCTTTTGACCTGTGTCTGCATGCTGAAGAGACTGCGTGCAAGTCAGCACACTTCTGAACAGCAGGCAAATGTTAGCCTACTGCATACGTGGGGCAAATCTGCACTGGTGTGGCTAGGCATAGTTTCATAAGTGGCAGCACCTTGTGCTATACAACCAACATTAAAGGTCTGATCTGCCACTGGATGATGGATTACCTTTGTCTTTGCTGGTGACTTGCTCACTTGTTGCACGTTTTACTTGGACTACCATGTTTGAATGTTCTTCCTACAGACTATGCAGTGGTTTTTCTCCTTGCAGCTATTACTTTGCATTGCTAATGTCATTAATTTAGGCTATAGTCTCTGACCATTGTTGAGATAACAGTTCTTCACTGATGAGAGTTCAAGAGTAATTTAACTGCAGCTTGTCATCAGTGAACTTGTTCACCCAAGAAACCCTGTCATCCTAATGCAGAAACTTATGTTACAATGTAAAATGCACGTTACTGATTTTATTGTCTCATCGAAATAGCTATTCAGAATCTCTTTTTGGTGGTCTGCAGCCATAAGACAAGGAGCAAGGGGCACAAACTGGAACATAGAAGATTTCGTCTCAACATGAGGAGAAACTTCTTTACAGTGAGGGTGACAGAGCACTGGAACAGGCTGCCCAGAGAGGTTGTGGAGTCTCCTTTTCTGGAGACTTCCAAGACCCACCTGGATGCATTCCTGTGCAAACTACCCTAGGTGATCATGCTTTTGGCAGGGGGATTGGACTCAACGGTCTCTGGAGGTCCCTTTCAACCTCTAATATTCTGTGATTCTGTGATCTGTCAAGCATATCCTTCAGGGGTTTATTTTTGCAAATGTCTTTATCCTCGATGTAGTGACCCATTGTATTGTTTTGCTACTAACTTTTTCTCATAGATATGCAGTCTATGCACAACTGGGCTGTCTTTACGTATTTTTACAAAGTCCTTACCTGTGTATTTACACTGGAGAATGAAAAGGATCTGTTATCTTGTTTGCATATGCACTTCCATGGTAACAGAATCATAGAATCATAGAATGGTCTGGGTTGGAAGGGACCTCTGAAGGTCATCTTGTCCAACCCCCTCTGCAGTCAGCAGGGGCATGCTTAACTAGACCAGGCTGCCCAGGGCCCTGTTGAGCCTCACGTTGAACATCTCCAGGGATGGGGCCCCAACTGCTTCTCTGGGCAACCTGTTCCAGTATTCCACTACCCTCATGGTAAAGAACCTTGATTTTTTAGGTAGTTCTTTATCTTGAAATATCCTCAATACTAAAATGAATTGCATGATTTCTTTATACCCAGAAATACTTTTTTTTCCTCTGTGTTTGGAGGTTTTTTTAATGTACATTTTCAGCCAAAGCAGCTTTTTTTCATTGCCAGTATAAAAAACATAATATTAGCAGCTTTCCAGGTTTAACAGAACAGGCTAAGAATGAGTAGGAAATTAGTTTTGGCATCATGCTGAGATGAATTGGTAACTTGGATTTTGTTCCCTTTTTGTCTGGAATATCTCCACTGCTGAGGCTGGAAGTAGGATACTAGCTGTTCAGCAATTTGTTGTCTTCCAGTGAACTCACTGAACTAGTAATGTTTTTCCAACCAAGCCTCAATTCTTTTACAAGACCGAGTTCCAAAAAAATTTCATATTAGTCTTATTGCTGTGATCCAAGTGTCCAGTTGCAGGTATTTTAGAAGAAATTGTGCAGTTAACTTGAAATCTGCATGGGTAGTTGAAGAAACTGTCATCTTACTTTACTGGTTTTGCACTGATTCATACATGTGATGTGCTGACATAGTGTGTTTGCCACACAAACATCTGTGGAGATTGAGGGCTATAAATATGATTAAGGGGCTGGAGCACTGCCCTATGAGGAGAGGCTGAGGGACCTGAGGCTGTTTGGTCTGGTGAAGAGAAGACTTAAAGGGGATCTAATCAATGTTTAATCTGAGGGCTGGGCATGAAGGGGGAGGGGACAGCCTCTTCTCAGTTGTGCCCTGTGATAGGACAGGGGGCAATAGATACAAACTACAGCACAGGAAGTTCCACCTCAACATGAGGAAGAACTTCTTTACTGTAAGAGTCACAGCGCACTGAAACAGGCTCCCCAGAGAGACTGTGGAGTCTCCTTCTTTGGCAACATTCAAGACCCGTCTTGAATGCATTCCTGTGCAACCTGAGCTAGATTGTATGGTCCTGCTCTGGCAGGAGAGTTGGACTCAATGATCTCTTTGGGTCCCTTCCAACCCCTAACATCCTGTGATCTGGAGGTAGAGGCTGCATACTACAACTCCATTCTACTACTGCAGAAGCTCAACCAGAACTGCTTGTGTTTTGATCTGGCTTGTTCTGCTTTGTTTCTGAGATTCTTCAGTCTCATGAAATGCTGCTTATTATTTATTGTTTTTTTTTTTTTTCAAGACAATATGGTGGAAAGAGTATACTGAATTATAATACAGTTTCACAGGATCACAGAATNTGTGCCAGAGCAGGATCACCTAGAGTAGATCACACAGGAATGCATCCAGGTGGGTTTTGAATATCTCTGGAGAAGACGACAATTTCCTGTGGATGCATTTTGGTGAGAGGTTATGAAATAATAGACATTTTTTTGTCAGAATGCTCTCAAGCAGGCATTTTTTAATAGGTTTGGAAACAAAACAAAACTTCTTTCTGGGTTTTTCACATGCAGCTGCTTTGCTTGTGATTCAGAGTTACAACTTACTCCATTCTTTGGGAGCATTTCAAAACTCGACAATTAGAATGCATTAATACTTTTTAAATAGTTCCATCCTTTTTTTTTTTCCCTAAGACTGCTGAAAATGTGATCTGTTTTCAAAGTAGAATAACTAGATCTGTTTAACATAGTAGCTTGCTTCTGATATTACTTGATTTTACACCATGCACCTAATATTTTCTTCCTCCCTCTACTTGTAGATCATCCAACAATACTTAAGGTTGATGACAGGCAACGGCTTGCTAGAGAACGGAGAGAAGAACGAGAAAAACAGCTAGGTAAGGCCTAATCTGAATGGCTTTTCTTTAATGTACTATCATTTGTCAGCTTGTTTTTAGAAGCATCCAGAATGCTGATTGTGCTAGGCAGGCAATAATGCCACTTGAGATACACGGTTACATCTTTAAAGTAGATCTTTTAGTTAATGCACATTTTGGGATTCATCATTGCTATACCTTTCAGAGGCCTATACAGAATGTTTGACTTCTTAACTCGTGTAAGAAGCTTCACTGTTGTAAATGGAATGTTTGAGAATATTTTAGCAATTAATATTAGACTACTTAATGTTGAATGCTTTCTTTTTTACCATGAAATAGAATTGCAGACTATGTTTACAGTTCACGGTTTGAATTTTCCTGTACAAACCTGGGTTTTTCCAGGTAAAACCTTTAGTAGGTATCAAGTAGATGTACTCATTGTCTTATGAGGTGAGGATGAGCATGTGCACACCATTAAAATGAACAGTGAAGGTGAAGATTATTTAACCAGTGGCTGGTGATGCATGGTATACTGAGTGCAGTGGTGAGGGATTTACAGAATTATGTGAAATCAAATTAATGGCTCTCTGAAAACTCTTTCTGTGTTTAGCTGCCACAACATTCTGCGACAAATAGGAAATTGAGAAGCACAGATATTTCCTATTTATTTTACGTGTTCACTCTGATGTCTTTGGGTGCTGCATTGTATTTATGGCTTGAGAAAGAGGAATCCTTTATTTCCATTTTTATAGCTTCTGTGTTTTTATAGAACTATATCATAACTCCAGTTAGAGTTAGGCTATTTTTCCTAACCCAGAAAGCCATAATTTATTGCCATCTGGGTCTTAATAGTATTAATGTGCTTCCTTCTTTACAGCACCCTATAACACTGTACTAGCCATACATGAATCACTAGGGTTGTTTTGGAGGAGAAAAGTAAAACTTTGGTTTTGGCTTGCTCAAGTGGATAACGTGACAAGATGCTTGCCAGTCTCCAAAAAGCTGCTTCTGAAGCTGAGGTTAGTGGTATACACAGTCTTAGTTTCTTCAGGTTCCAGAGCAAGTGGAGGTTAATGGACCATTTTAATTGATTTGTCATAAACGACACTTCCATGTCTTCAATATTTTTTGAGAGGTTAAATCCTTGTGTAGTAAAAATGCTTTACTAAAGTGCAGAGAGATCTGCTTTTGCTAGGTTTTTCTGCTTTTTTCTAGCTATCAATAAATCTATTAATTTACTGATAAATATATTTATCAAATAAATACATTTATTGATAAATGTGTTCATCTGTTACTGGGAGGACAAGACTTCTGCTGGGAAACATGTCCTTTTGTGTGACATATCTTAAAAGCAACATCAAACTGTAGGGTTTTTATAAGTTGATGTGGAATCCATCATTTTTAAATGGGAGAGTTCTGCATGTGCCCATGATGCAGAAGCATATTGTGTTCTTGCATAGGGAAGTATTTGAATTAACAAGAAAACTGAAAGTTGCATTGTGCTTTGATCTGTATATTTGTCTGCTAATATTATGATTTAATAGGTGACTCTTGAGACTTGTGTACCCGTATAGCAAAGCAATGATTTTTCATGTCATGCAAACCCCTTCATTTTTTTTCCTTTTCCTCCTTTTTGCCTTCTTCCCCTCCTTTTTGCCTTTTTCCCCTCCTTTTTGCCTTCTTCCCCTCCTTTTTGCCTTCTTCCCCTCCTTTTTGCCTTCTTCCCCTCCTTTTTGCCTTCTTCCCCTCCTTTTTGCCTTCTTCCCCTCCTTTTTGCCTTCTTCCCCTCCTTTTTGCCTTCTTCCCCTCCTTTTTGCCTTCTTCCCCTCCTTTTTGCCCTCCCTTTTTCTTTTGTTTCCTTTTTGTTTTTTTAGTGTGAAATCTAGATAATCAGTCACTCATGTCATGTGAACCACAGCAAAGAAATGCCTAAGCTGTTTATCAAGTTGTATAATGTTGTTACATAAATGAGACTTGCTGAAAATTAGAGTTGGATTTTGTTAATACTGGGGCATCAGCCATGCAACAGTAAAACAACTGAAGGAAGGAGTTACTGTTTATAGAATTAAGTTAGATTTAAACTTAATTCCTTTCCTTTTTGATTCAGGGGAATCTGTCAAGTTTAGCAAAGGCTTCTTTTTAAGAAGAAGTTGAGCATTTCAGTCATACCTCAACTGAAATGATTCTCTGCTCTTCAGAAAAAGGAGAGACAGTGTCCAGTTGTATAAGCTGGTAGGAATCTTAACAATTCCCGTTGGTAGTTCTGGCAACCTGAACCACAGGAGGCCACATTGTCCAGCTTTTCATGAAAATCAACTTGTTCAACCCTTCTGTTGAGTTTTTCTGGAGCGCCACCTTAATAATGATTATGTTTATTTATTGGTCAATATTTTGATGTTACAAGAGGGTTGATTTGAGACCTAATTTCCCCCTTTTTGCTTTACTCTCAACCTTTTGTTTTGTTCAGTGCTGTGGTGTAGACGTCACTTTCACTGTGGTCACTATGCACTTTGCACTTTTAAGGGTTTGCTTGCATCTGACAGTGGTATTTTACCAGGCTTATTCTGGTTAGACACTTGCGTGTCTAACTCTCATTAAGGAGAGTTAGAGAGTAGGAAAAATGAGTGCTGTCGTTTTTTGTTGTCTGGGTACATGTAGCATATGCGTGGTGAGACTGCCAGTATCTGCAGGTTCTTGTGGATCACATTATGCTACCTAATTGGAAAGAATAAAAAGACTTCTACAAAAATGCCCCTTTGTGATGGTTTGGGAGTTCCCCACCCCCCCTTTGTAAAATCACCCAGACTAGACCCAGCCGGCTGGAAGCTAAGGACTGAAGCTCTATTTACAGCTCAGCACAATATACAAGCAGATATATACACTATGTACAGGAACATTTACAGAAATATACAAGTTAAAGGTAATACAGAAACACAACACCCCTCCCAGAAATCAGAGACCCCAGGAGTGGCTCCCAACCACCCTTCCACCTTCTCCCCACCCCTATACCTTACCCCAGGATTTGCCTTACACGCAAGGTGAGTTTGGAGGATTGGCCAGGGGGGTTAGAAGTAGAGTGGTTAGTGAGGTTACTCGGCAGAGGGGAGGAGGCTAGAAGCTGCTAAACAGCCCAAGTGTATGAGCCCGAGTGTCTTATCTTTGTTTTGTATTCTTATTCTTAAACTTCTCAGCAAGCCTATGAGTGAAGTAGACATCACTATTGCTTTCCTTTCACAGCCTGTAATACAATTTTCTCCACTGAAATATTCCAATTAACCTCAAACCAGCACACCCTTTCACCATAGTATGTTCTTGTCTAGTTTGGGAACTTCAGAAAACACAGAAGGCATGCAGGGGCACATTATGCTATTTTCACCAATGACCCATCAAGAGGGAAGAATATTTTAGTTCCTTCACTGTTGCAAAGGCATGGCTTTTGAAATGCCATCTCAACACATGATAAATAAATTTCTGGGCTTTTTTTCTGTTCAACTCATGTTTTCCACAACTAATAAGTCGTATTAATTTTTTGATTTCTCAGCTTTATTCATAGGCTTGCCATTTCATGTGAGCAGAAATAAAGCAATTGCTTAGCAGCCGTGATCACTATTTTTTTTAATTCCTTGACCATTTGGTAATGTGTATATTACTTGATGATATATTCAGGCCTTTCAGAGATGATTAGGGTAATCTTTACTCGGTTGTATAAGTAATGCTTCCAGTGTATCACTTGCTCTTTAGTAATTGTGTTTTAATTTTGTGCTGTCTTTGTCACTCTTTCCCACAGTGCCTATATATGAAGTTAACATCTGTCCTTTAAAATACGACTATCAGATCTCTCTCTGTGAAACTAACCCTCTTGGCTCATTCGAGGTGAAAATCCCAGGAGAGATGGTGCTAGCTGAAGATGATAGCTGTCAGATGTGGCTGATCTTAGAGTGCAGAGTGAAAGGAACTGTCACACTTCTGGCTCCAGCTTGTGTCACAGGCTCCTTTGCATGTGTCATGCTCACTGGCTGTGTTTGGCACTGGAGGCTATGTGAGACACATGTCAGTTCTAAGTTATTTGTGAATGCAAACACTGTAGATGGCCTGGTCAAACAGGCAAAGTTTACTGAATGCTACCGCTTTTTCAGTAGGGAGGCTTCACCCTTATCTCTGCCATATTGATTGAATCTGTACTGGCAAATTAAACAGTACTGAAGAGCATTTTCTGATGTTGAAACTCAATTGATCTTACTGTTAAACTCTTAGGATAGATCCTGGCGGGATTTTGGCTCCAGCCGTGGGCTTTCCCCCATGTATTGATTATTGGCCCCATTATGGAGGCTAGAAGTTTAGTAGCACAGGTAAAAGTTGGTTTGTGCCAGTTGGCCTCTGAACCCTTTCCATTTATTAGCATAGACCTGGTTCTCCATAACTGGTAAGAAAAATCAGAATGCATTTTTCAGCAAGGAAAGTTGTTGGGATTTGAAAATTAGTTTCATTCTGATAGCCTTAGTAGTGGCCTAGCAGAGGAAGAATTGGAGTTTTCTTGGTTTTACTTTGTAACCTCTGATTCACCAGAAAAACATTTTAAGTTTTACATTTGTGCATGTTTTATCTACACTAATACTGCTTAAGGACTGACCTTTTTTTATCTCAGTTGTGATCCTGGCAGATACAGATACACATGGCTCATTTACTTTTTGGCATTGGGAACAAAAGATGGTAATCCTGCCATCTTAACTCTTCATGAGGAAATGTATTACTAATCTTAGTTTTTAGAATATGCCTGAGTTTCAGGTTGGTGAAATGCATTAAACTCTTAACATTTATAATGCTTCAAACCAATATTTTAAAGATCACATTAAGATATGCATTCTTCATCCATTTCAAACTACCTGAAGGGAAGTCGTAGTAAGGTGAGGGAAAGGCTCTTCTCCCAGGAAGCTTATGACAAGAGAGAGGGCATGGCCTGAAGTTGTGCCAGGGGACATTAAAGTTTGATGTTAGGAAGCACTTCCTCATGGAAAGGGTAGTTAGACATTGGAATGGACTGCTCAGGGAGGTGGTGGAGTCTTTGTCCCTGAAGATGTTTAAGATTGGATGTGGCACGTAATGACATGGTCTAGTCGATGTTTTGGTGTTAGGTCATAGGTTGAACTTGATGATCTCAGAGGTCTATTCCAGCCTCAGTAATTCTGTGACAGAAATTTATAAAGTATTTCCACAGAAGCTTGTACTCAGTGACTCTACGTGAATCATTTTGGGATGTCCTCAGAAGACTTGAGTGTCAGAAAGGCTTATAAGACAAGAAGACAATTTTTATGGAAGGTTAGTTTAAAAGTTTCTGTGCTGAATGTCCCTCCAAACATGGTTGTTGGGGAGAGGTTGGCTTAGAGAATCTAATGTTAACTTCAGCTTTAATTGCAGCTCTAAAGTCCACCTTCTAATTCCTTCAGTCAGCCATTCCTGTGGAATGTCCTCATTTTTAGGTATGGTTAAAGCATCACTGATCCATTTTTCTGCTAATGTAGCGAGGAGGCAATCACAGTCTCAGACAATGCAGAGCTGGCAGTGAGGAAAGGTGAAACAGCGGTCAGAGGAGAAAGCTATCACTGAGGTCAATGCTGTAAAGGCAGAAAAGATAAAGACTGGGAAGATTGACAAATACTGTAAGATCTTTACTAAGGTAAGCTGTCAATCCAAGGTGGATGCAAAAGGCAGACGAAGAAAGTGTGGTGCTGGAATGATTTGGTTTTACTTAGGCAGTAAACCAGAAGGAAAAGGACTGAAATAGAGACAGCAGAAAATACAGGAGCTGGAGGGATATCTCTTACTTCACATGGATGAAGTAGAGGCTTTGACATTTAATGCATGCTTTCCCTTCCCTCACAGCCTAAAAACCCTGCAAAGAAAGCTCTCTGTCTGTGTGCGTGACTGGCGAAAGAAACTACAAAATGATTTCCACAAAAGCAATGCGCATGGTTTGAAGTTAACATCTCCCACATTGCATTAGTTAGTTCTAGTGTAAAATTGATTGTTTTCAAGTCCTGCATGTCTCTTCATATTGCAATGCTTCTTTCTTGTTTTCTTTTGCTCTGTTACTCACTCCAGAGGTGCCAGAAATACTGCATTGATTATGGATTTGTGCTTGGGATTGTGCCAACCCAAGTGCAGGATGTTACACTTGGCCTTGTTGAATTTCATGAGGTTGGCCTGGGCCCACCTCTCCAGCCTGTCCAGGTCCCTCTGGATGGATCCCTGCTCTCTAGCAGGTCAACTGTGCCACACAGCTTGGTGTCATTCTAAAAAATCCTTTGGTTCTTGTATGCTGTCAGACAGTGTGTGTTGTTACAAGGGTGAGAAGTGCATGAAGTTGTTAAGGCTCAGCCTCAAGTTTTAAAAAGCCTTTTTGCTGGACCATACCCATACTCAGCTCAGCATTAGCTCAGCACTTGGCATAGGTTCTGGAGAAACTATCATAAAAGGTGGGGTTTTTTTCTCTTCCACATCCTACAAATTAGCTGCCCTTGCAAGCTAATTGGACATTTTTAGAGGTATCTTCTGTTTCGTGTAGGCTCATTCTGCTACCAGCAGAATCACACAGAATCAGTCAGGTTGGGAAAGACCTTCAGGATCATCAAGTCCAAACTATCACCTAACATTATCTAATCAACTAAATCATGGCACCAGGCACCACGCACCACATCCAGTCTCTTTATAAACACTTCCATGGACAATGATTCCACCATCTCCTTGGGCAGCCCATTCCAATACCAATCACTCTTTCTGTGAAGGACTTCTTCCTAACATCCAGCCTAAACCTGCCCTGGTGCAGATTAAGGCTGTGTCCCCTCAATCTGTCACTGGTCCCCTGGGAGAAGAGACCAACTTCCACCTGCCTACAATCTCCCTTCAAGTAGTTGTAGAGAGCAATAAGGTCTCCCCTGAGCCTCCTCTTCTCCAGGCTAGACAATGTCATATTCCTCAGCTTCTTCCTGTAGGACTTGTGCTCCAGTCCCCTCACCAGACTTAGTGCTCTTCTCTGGACACATTTGAACATCTCAACATCTTTCTTAAACTGAGGTGCCCAGAACTGGACACCTTACTCAAGGTGTGGCCTAACCAGTGCTGGGTACAGGGGATGCTGGCCTGCTCCCTGGTCCTGCTGGCCACACTATTCCTGATATAGGCCTGAATGCCATTTGCCTTCTTGGCTACCTGGGCACACTGTTGGCTCATGTTCAACCATCTGTTGACCAGTACTTTAGTCTTGAAAGTTCAAATATACTATTTTCATTACTTTTTCTAAATAACATGACAGGCTGAAGCCAGTGGAAATCACCACAAATAATCACAATATCACCAAGGTTGGAAGAGACCTCAAAGATCATCAAGTCCAACCCATTACCACAGACCTCGAGACTAGACCGTGGAACCAAGTGCCACGTCCAAACGTGCCTTGAACACCTCCAGGGACAGTGACTCCACCACCTCCCTGGGCAGCCCATTCCAGTGGGGAATGACTCTCTCGGTGAAGAACGTTCTCCTCACCTCAAGCCTAAATTTCCCTGGCGCAGCTTGAGACTGTCTCCTTAGTAAGGTGTAGCCATTTACATTGGTGACAGAAAGAATAATCTCCATCATTTAATATATGCTGGTAATGTGAGTTAGGAAATTTGTTGGGGTTTTATTCTTTGCTTTACTTCTCATATCCTTCAGGAAGTGCTTTATTTTCAGTAGAGAACAAAAGAGCCTTTTTACACTGGGTTACTGTTGCAAGCAGATTCCAAGCACGAGAGATCCAGTTGATCTCAGAATCTGTGGAAGTCTTTTATGCTCACAGCAGTGGCTCATTAATTAAAAACCAAACCAAAGCAAAAAAACAATTTGTGCCACACCACAGTGACAGGATGCTATAAGACTCTAGAGCATTCCCTGTGTGAAGAGGGTCTAACTTAGATCGCGAGCATATGATGTTGCGTAAGGGAACAGTCTAGTTCCACTCTTGAATTGTTAGCTAGGGAAGTGAAAGCTTATAAAAAAAAAATCAAATTGTGCACATTTTGTATGCAATACATGAAGCAGGATCCAGGTTTCCTTATAAGAGGAGAATAGGGAGTGATTCTTATTTTTTTCTGAAGAACCATTTCTGTTATTTCTGCAGACAGATAAATAATAAAAACTAGGAATTAAGACTCGTTATAGTTCATGCATGTCCATAAAATGATATATACAGGCAGAAAGCTTGTAGTATTTATATCTGTAAATACTGTCTGCATCACTGAAACAAAGCCTGTAAACATTTCTGTGTCAAAAATGAAATGTAGATTCATAGAATCATAGAATGGTAAGGTTGGAAGGGACCTCAAGGATCATCTAGTTCCAACCCCCTGTCTTAGGCAGGGACACCTCCCACTAGAACATGTTACTCAAGGCCTTGTCCAACCTGGCCTTGAACACCTCCAGGGAGGGAGCATCCATAATGTCCCTGGGGAACTTGTGCCAGTGTCTCATCACCCCTCACTGGAAAGAACTTCCTCCTGACATCTAGTCTAAATCTCCCCTCTGCCAGTTGAAACCTATTGCCCCTCATCCTGTCATTGCAAGACCTTGTAAATAGTCCCTCCCCAGCCTTCCTGTAGGCCCCCTTCAGATACTGGAAGGCTACTTCCTGTTTCAAACAGGAAACAATTCAAATGATGAAAACTAGCAAGAAAAGCTTCAGAAGAAGTAATTATACAGAAAGAACAGTAGGAAAGAGTAATACCATAGCCTCTCGGAATGGCATTTAACACTTATTCAACGTTATTGGTTCTAAAACTAACAAACAACTACTTGAGGAAAACTAAAGATGAAAACGTAGTTAGTGTTGAAATGGAAAAAAAATATTGAAAGTATTGTGTTGTTCATACTGCATTATTAGTTAAGTTCTGTTCACATTTGGTTTTGTGGAGTGAAATGTTGTAGCTATTCAAGCCCTTAAACTCAAGCTCTGAGTGTCTGTTTCCTTCTGTTCCAATTTTAAGGCTAGGATCTTGATTGTAAATGTAAAAGTTTCCAGAGAATTCAAGAGAGAGTTCAGGGGGATGGACTCTCAAAGGAGTTGAACAAAATATGAGAGAGATGTTTATCCCATTCCATTGGCCTGAAAAATTTCTATGTATTTTGAAGCATAGCTTGTTCTTGACTCTCTTGCTTCCTGTTCCCCCTTTCTCTCCTTCTGGCCTTGCTTGACTGTGCTCCTCACTGTCATTTGGGTGATTGATAGGAACACTGACTGGGAGCAGGGAGAGCTAATATTGTGTTAGCTAGTAAGAGCCCCTGGGCTTTGTCCAGGGGTGTAGCTGAGCTATTGTCTAGTTGTATATGTACATATATATTTGTATATGTTTATTACCTTTTATGTTTAGCCTACTCCTGTAAATAATAATTTCATTTTACTTCCAAATTCTGAGTAACCCTGGTACTTTACTTTTTGGGGATAAATGTCAAATTCTGTGTGGTGCAAAACCACTACATCTTCCATTTTTGTCCTCTTGAGCAATAGACATGATTTCCCAGCCTTCATGTGCCTTTCATGAAACTGCTGTTTTCAGACAGGTGGCCTGTATGTAGCAATTGGTTCTGTTGATGGAGCAGAAAGAATTAATTTTTTTGGATAAAACATATCCTAAGGTATGTGTATGACACATCAAAGAAACAGGAATATGATACTGATCCAAACAGCTGGGAAAGATGGACTCAGTCTTTTCTGGACCTAGGCAATTGAAAAACAGCATCATGAAGGATCATGATGCTGTTCCAGGAAAATGGTACCCCACAGTGAGAGTCATCTCTCTGTCCACCTCTTCTCTTGGTGAGCAGCAGATGAATGTTACTGGTTGGCAATTAATCTTGCATTTGAAACACCAATCGTGACTCTATTTTATGATGTTGTAAGATTTAAACATAGAAGAAGGAGCCTTTGGAGATTTCACTTGGCCTGGAAGCTTTTTTTTTTTGCTTTTTTTTTTTTTTCCCCCCCCCTGCCTCAGTCTGCAGCTTACATACCTAGAAAAGTATTTCTAGAAATCTTCTGCTGGCTCTTCCATTGGCATTTGACATTTGTTGGTGTTGATTCTCACACTTGTTGTTACCAATTATCTAAGCATCTCTGCTATTCCCTGTTGCTGTCATTATTCTATATATGATTGTTACATTTTCTGCAATCATCTTGCCGAACTTTCATCCCTCTTGCCAAAAAGAATGCCTTAAGGCTTGCTTGTTGCTGCTGACACAACGTCCCTCTGTTAGCTTTGCTGTGGGATACAAACTATACGTGCTGTCTGCTTTTCTCAGCAAAATATTTGATGTCTGAACTGGTAGAAAGTTGTTTTCTTGAGGGAGATACTGTACCTGTGAACTGGTTTACTCAGGGTAGAGATTTCTCATGAGATCATGTCAGCAAGTAATCCAAGTTGTTTATTTGGTGGAGTGGCATTTGTTTGAGTAGGCAGGAAAACTCAAAAGAGCATTTTGGTGAAGATGAGTTCTAGTGTTAGAAGAAGTGATTGTAAGGTCTCCTTTGCATGCAAAGAAGCATTTGGAGTTTTTTTGTTTTGGTTCATGGCTGTGCCAAACCACACAAGGTATCTCTGCTAATCAAAGGCTGGAATCACTCTTCTGGAGTATATGATTGTAGCAATAGACTCTATTTTTCTCTTTGCACTTTAAAAATACTGCCTCATATGTAGATGGAGAACTTCTTACATTACTGAAAAGTGATAGTCTTTTTCACACCTTGTTGTCCTGGTTCCATTACTGCTTTGTTATCAATGAGTTCCTTCTGGGTATGTGTTTCCACTGTGGTCCTCAGTGATGTTTTTCTCGTGACCATCAAGTGCATCTATTCTTGTCCTCCCATCTGTCAGTTAATGAAAGCTCTGAGATATTGAACGTTTGGGATTTTTTAAAAAGTAAAGTGTGTTCTAGAACACAAATATTCTCTAGGCCTTGAAGCTTTCAAGACAGCCATATGGAGAGGTCCAGGGTATCGTACATAAATTGTTTGAGCTCATGTTGCAACTAATACCTTAATGAAAAGTCAAACTCCAACAGGGAGCAGACTTAATTTTGTAGTACTTCTTGGTTTGCCGTGATTAACACTTCTGAAACACTTCAGAGCTATGCAGCAATGGAATTACGTGTAATATTGAAGTTCAACTTTAGACTAACTTCTTTGCTGGGTAACTTGTTTCCTTCTGGTCAGTTGTTGGTATGGCTAACCATATAGGTTCTAGAATTGTCATCCTAACCATTTCTATTGTAAGAGATCTGTATTGATCAGTAAAGGTGTGTAGTGGTAATAGCTTTTTTTTAATTATCTTACTACAGAAAATTATCATGATTTGTACAACAGAAGTGTGTTCACATACACCTGACTTAGATATTTTAAACTAACTAAAACATCTTTCTTCCACATAGAAACTATGTTCCAATAATTGTAACTATTTTTGGTAATGCATAGTAAATAAATTGAGATTAAATGAAATGTGTGTGTGACCAGGGTACACAATATGTTAGAGAGATATTATGTCTGTCTTCCTAAGAAAATGAGTTCAGAGGGTTTTTTTCCATGTAGCTTGATTATTCAAACTGTATTAAAAATTTAAACACATACAGCATATTTATAGGTTTATTTCTGATTTTTCTCACAGCTGCAAGAGAATCCGTCTGGTTAGAAAGAGAAGAGAGAGCTCGGCAACATTATGAAAAACATCTGGAGGAACGCAGAAAGAAGCTAGAAGAGCAGAGATTAAAGGAAGAGAGAAGGCGAGCTGCTGTAGAGGAAAAGCGAAGGCAGAGACTAGAAGAAGATAAGGTAAGAATAAATGTCAGGAAAGCACTTTTCAGCTCAATTTTACAACATGATACTGTCAACCTTTTTCTTTAAGAGCTGAGGGTAAGAATGCAACATAAGCCATGGTCAGTATGGAAGACCTTGCAAAAGAGGATTTAAAGCCTTACTTAGACTGATACTGATTCTTAAAGTGCCCTTTATGAATAAAGTGCAGCTAAGTTGAGCATGTCAGGGTTGCAGAGTGTGGCAGTGCATAAACTCACACAGAAAAATACCAACAATCAGTTTTGTATGGTTATCTGTTCATTCTTAGACTTTTAGTATAAGGGTGGATAAACAATAGTTGCCCTAAGAAAATGTTTAAGAATGTGTGCAATGAAATGTGCTCTTGGCTGATTTGTTTCAGCTAAGCTGAGAACGCCATGTAGTGCTAATCCTATGTGAGTCAGCTCATTCTTGTGGATGTTTGTTTCCAATCCCCCCCACTCTTCTAATATTTGATAGGTGGGAAGTACAAGATGGGAAGTAGTCCTAGGGTGAATTTGTTTAGGAGCTGCCACAACAGAGCAACTGTTTTCTCTCCAAAGTTCTGCAGGTCTCAAACAGATCTTACCTTTTCAAAATTACAGTTAATAGTTTTACTTATTTACCACTTAATTGGTTCATAATCTTTTTTCAGCATGTGTCTTAGTGGGCAGCACATAAGCTTGAACACAACTGCAAGATGCCTTCTACGTTTTGTCTGTGTTGAGGGCAGCAAGTTGTGATGAGAACAAACCCAACCCAGTAGTATCCAAATGTTCCAGTGATGTACTCTTGTGACCAAGAAGGCCAACACCATTCTGGGATGCATTAGAAGGGCTGTGGTTAGTAGGTCGAGAGAGGTTCTCCTCCTCCTCTACTCTGCCCTGGTGAGGCTGCATTGGGAATATTGTGTCCAGTTCTGTGCCTCTCAGTTCAAGGATAGGGAACTGCTTGAAAGAGTCCAGCACAGAGCCACAAAAATGATGAACGGAGTGGAACATCTTTCTCATGAGGAGAGACTGAGGGAGCTGGGGCTCTTTAGCTTGGAAAGAAGGAGCCTGAGGGATGACCTCATTAATGATTATAAGTATGTAAAGGGTGAGTGCCAAGAGGATGGAGCCAGGCTCTTCCCAGTGATGTCCAGTGACAATAGGGCAATGGGTGGAAGTTGAGGCATAGGAAGTTTCATGGAAACATGAGGAAGAACTTTTTCACTGTGAGGGTGATGGAACACTGGAAGAGGCTGTCTTGGGGGTTGTGGAGTCTCCTTTGGCGATCTTCAAAACTGGATACCTGGTTGCATTCCTGTGTGATCTGGTCTAGGTGATCCTGCTCTGGCAGGGGGGGGTTGGACTAGATGATCTTTTGAGGTCCCTTCCAGCCCCTGACATTCTGTGATTCTGTATTATCCTGTTGTACTTAAGGAACGACATGAAGCTGTTGTACGTCGCACAATTGAAAGAAGCCAGAAGCCAAAACAAAAGCAAAACAGGTGGTCCTGGGGAGGAGCGCTGCATAGCCGCATGAATAACACAGGTAAAGGGGGAGGCTTGGTTTGCTAGCCAGTTTCCCTGTCCTGACAGATAACTGGAAGTTACTTTGCATCTGTTAAAAGGAAGGATGATTCGGTGTATGCTGGTTTAAATTCTTTACTCTTGATCTTGTTATTGCTAGCATGTTTCTGACATTCTTGTGTAGCAAAAAGAACAAGGAAAAATCTGAACAGAAATTAAAACTTGTTTCAGGAGTTGACTCTCTAACACTCTATCTTGCTACAGCTTCTTGCTTCTGCTGCTTTGCTGTCCTTTGAGTTTGTGGTGTGCTTGTGCTGTGTCAGTCTTGTGATATGAGCTACTCTCTGCAAATGCTAAATATCATGGCTCAAAAAAGGTCTGGTGGAAGTTACCAAGTAATGAGATTAAAACAGACACAAGGAAGAAAAAATATTCTTTGTAGTAAGATACCTGTCCCCTCTATAGATATTTTTGGAGTTAGATGTCTCTTTTTTCCCTTAGAAGAACTTAAAGATGGGCAAATGAAGTGAATTTTAACTATCTGTTTTTTCCCCAATCATCTTCTCAAACATAATCTGCCAATCATAAGTGTGTAAATGCCCTGTTAAATATGACTCAAACTCAAAAAATAGATTTTGTCCTTTATTTCTTTCACCAGAAAGTGGTACTTAGAATTCTTCTCTTCCTACTCTCTGTACATTTCAATGTGTCCAAACTTTCAACAAGAAAATCAAAAACAGCTGAGAAAAGAATGCTCTGAAATCTTTGTCATATTTGGGTTCAGTAACCAGTTATTTTTTGCTTAACTCTGTATAACTTATTTGATTTTTATTTTCTTTACTGTAAAAAATCATTTTCTTGCATTCTGTCCCTAGGTTATTTTTTTGAATCATCATTCACCTTTCTCGATTTAGCAGGCCTGGAGCACCACTTCAGATCTCTGGGTGGTGCTAGAAAATCTGGTACATAATTGCTGTGGTTTGTTGATTCCTTCACCCATAGCTAGTCCTCAGGAGATGAGATCATCAGTAACTAAACCACCCTCATGTAGTTGCAATGCATGCTTAACATCATGCTGATAGAGTAGAACCGTAGTTAGTAACAGATTTTTTTTCATTATTATTTATTTTTACTATGGAGAATTACTGCTGGCTGACTCTAAAGATTTGGCACAATTCTCTGAAACAAAGCAGAATATTCTGGCTGCTGGAATTCAAGGTGACTCAATTCAAATATTTTGGTCTTTTCTAAAACCCTTTTGGCAACTGCATATACACAGGATTGCCAAGTTTTTTCCATGTGAGCACAGGCATGTAACCAGCTGCACTGGCTAATGTGTTGCTCGTGGATATTTTAATTGTTGGGTTTTTTTGGGGGTTGGCTTGTTTTGTTTTGGGTATTTTTGAACAAAGAAACCAGCAATCCTCTAGGCAGTAGATTGCATTTGAACTATTCTATGGATCTCCTTTATAGGATTCATATTGACAACACTTACACACGCATCATCATGCTGAATTTCATTCCTTTAATCATAGACACAAGACAGGTGTTGGTATACCAAACACAAGAGGTGGCTTTGCATACCGTCATTTGTTGTCTTCAGAAAGCTGCTTCATGTGGTGCATCCTTTATGCCAAATGAAGAAATGTTTTGGCTGTACTGATATGCTATACATTTTCTCAGCTATAGATTAGATGCAAGAGATCAAAATCCCTCCCCTATTCCCACAAATACTGTTTTGACAAAGATCATCTGTGACACATCAAGCCTGAGTATCCTGTCTCCAGTACTGACTCTCACATAACACTCATCGATATACCCCACAAATTAATGTGCAATAATCTTTCCAGCCTGGAGGAGGCCTTGTTCTTAGCTATAACTTTTATATGTCTCCTTTTCTGGATTTTATCCCCCTTCCAGTACCCATTTTGCCCTTGCTGAGTCATTCTGTCTTTAAACAAAGTAAGCAAAAAGCCTTTCTTCACCCCAGCCAGTTACAGTGAATCCCATATAGTTCATAGATCTGAGGAGAGTAAAAAAATCTTTCATGAACTGCATTTTAATTTTTTTTTTTTTTATACATTTCAGTGATTTTTTTTTTTAATCCACTGGATCAGAACAAGTAAATACAATGTTGATTTGTCATGGATAAATAATTCAGCCTTGTCCTTTTTGTCATCAGTGTCCTGAGTTTGTATCTGTTTACAAAACAGTACATGGACACATTTTTGCGCACATAGAATATGAATCAGCAGAGCATCTAAGCATATGCTCAAGCTTCACTGAATTTCAGCAGCACAGTTGAGTGCTTTGCTGAGTAGTGCTGAGGTTCACTACACAGTAAAATGTAAGCAAAAGCAGAATTGACTTTCTCAGCATCTTCTGAATGTCAGATTTACAAATGGAAATTTGAAGTGGAGGGCATGTAGTTGATGCATGGAGCTGTGTATTTTTGAGAGAATAGAAGGCATATAGATGGCCTGTTCAGCCCAGTCTTCCTCTTCTGCCACTGATGGCAGCTTTCATGGGACACACACACAGAGGCATGTGTGATCTGTATTCCTGAAACAGCCATCACCCCCTCACTAGGGTGCAGATGCTGACTCTGCAGTGGTTGCACAGGCAAATGATACAATGCTGCTCTAAATGTACAGAACTTCAAGGAAAAATAAACCCCTTTAGTATTATGTGTCAAGCACAACATTACAAGTAGTCTAGCCTTCCACATAAACTCATTTTCTTTACTTCCTAAACTGTCTGCTGGTTTGGATTGACTAACTGCTACTTTGTTCACAGCAGGTAGAAAACTGCCCTGTGGTGGGAAGTTTAGGACTTCTACATAACTACTAAGTTAGGGATTTTTAATTCCTTTTGTGCTTACCCTTGCTTCCTTTGTGAACTAGTCTTCTCTTAATCTTTCAACCTTGTCATCATGTTGACCTTCTGCCTAGTGACAGTGCCATTCAAAAGTCACCTTTCTTTCAAGTGCTAAGGGTTGGTGTTTGTTTTGTTTTTTTAATAAATAACCTCATGTTTCCAAGCATGTTCGTCCTTCCCAAAGGCTTTCTCTTTTGAGTCACAAGCAAGGTTTTTGTGAGAATATTGAAAGGCATGAGAAAATAATCATCTTGTTTACCAGCATCCACCTTAGATCCTCCTGTGAAGCCTTGGATTGCAACCCAATTGAATGATAATAAATAAATAAACAGAATATTTTAGACCTTTGACACCAAAAATGGTTTTGTGCCCAGTCTTTGAGTCACCTCTACAATGTCTACTGAGATATCTGTTCTATTTTGAAAGTTCTCATGGTAGATCAGAAATGATGTAGTCGTGTTCTCCTCCTCCCACTAGTGAGCTAGGAACTTGCACTCTTGCATGTGGGCTGTCAATTAGCATTATCTCCATTTGTTTTAGATCCAGACAGGCGATCTGTTTCAACAATGAACCTTTCGAAACATGTTGATCCAGTCATTAACAAGCGGCTCTCCTCCTCATCTGCAACATTACTAAATTCTCCAGACAGAGGTACAGTTTCAAAGAAAAAAAAAAAGAAAAAAGAAAGAAAAACCCACCCAAAAAGCAAGAAAGAATGTTCTATACTGATGTATTACTTTGCACATAAAACAAGCTTCTGAAGTCATCTTCTGTACTAATTTAAGTGGGAGTGAAAAGACTTCAAATGTGAAAAGTAAATGGTTGAACATTTTTTCCTGTGAGAAGAAATATGTACTTCTTGTTGGGTTTTTTTATTAAAAACAAGAGAACTCACCTAAACAATTTCACTTTAGCAAATGATAAAAGCAGTGCTTCTGTCAGGTTTTTAGTAAATGAGGTACAACTACTGAAAGAATACATCGCTCCACAGTGCATGCAGTCACGTGTGACCTTTGATTTGCATTAGGCCATTCTGTCATTGTTTTGTTTTCTTTTTGTCTTTGGTATTAGTTATTGAGTATCTAAGAACACGTTGCATGAAGCTTTCACGCAGTTATTTTGTTACCATTTCTTCTTATTTTTATTGAAGAGGTATGAGTGTTTTTTATAGGGTCTGTTTATTGACCTTTCTGTGTCCAGTTACTTTTCAAAGATTGCTTTGTTTCAGTGTATGTTTTTTTTGATGTTTACTACTCTGCACAAATGATCAACCACCAAGCTTTTAAAAATTAATGTAGCTGAATTGCTGCTTCTGTTCTGAGGATTTATGAGATTGAAGCATTGTGCTTATAAAGGAGTTTTATAAAAGAATGTCTCTTGTATAACTTTGGAAAAGAGCTTTACTGGAAAGAACTTGGTAGGGATTTTTTTGCCCTCTACTGAGAACGAGATGTTTTGTCCCACTTCAATCCAGATAAATGCATGTTTTCAAAACCAATTTTTAGAATGGAATTTTGGTTGTGTTGCAAAACTGATGGGTAGAAGTCATTATTTGTGTGTCTTAACTAAGTGCCGTGTTTTATATGTGTGCATGTATGTGTGTCTGATTTCATGAGCCATGTTAATTCTAGTAGGCTAACTTAGTTGTAGAGTCCAGTAATTTGCCAAAAAGAAAACTTACAGCATTGTACTAGGAAATAATTTATTCCAAAACTCCAATATTTTTTTTTCCCCCTCTAAGTAATGAATTCCAGTTAGTTGTATTTTTTTTTTTAGCTTTGTTGGTGTGTGTGTATTTTTTTTTTAGCTTTGTTGGTGTGTTTATTTTTTTTTTTTTTTTAGCTTTGTTGGTGTGTGTATATATATTTATGTATTCAGGTAGCTGCTGTTCTTTGCCAGGGATGCTTTTTGAAGGAGGATCTTGGCAGTGGTTGGAGGGGATGAGAGCAGCAGGCATTAAATATGAATAGACTCTTACAGGCTGTAACTCATTATGTTCAAATTCCTGCCAACCACTTCAATTTGAGGAGAAGTTAGACCAAGTAGCAGACTGTCTAGCAGTAGAGAAAGGGAAGGAATGTGAACATGATGGTCATATGTCAAAAACTTTAAATGTTGAGACATTCTTTGTGTGGCATTTTCATTGAAACAGCACAAAACTGTTCCTAAGTGTCTTGTGTCTTTTGTAAGCTCTGAGACAGAAGGTAAATAGGAACATTATAGATGCCTTATCTCTTGTGCGAAGTCATATACTTAAATCCAGTTGAGTGTGTGCCTGGAGAAATACCACTGATCTCCCCAGTAGCCTCAAGATCTTAAGAGGTATTCTGTCTGCTCCCCATTTCACCTTCCCAAGGACACCCAATCACACCTTGTAATGCATATTCTTAACTGCAAAAGCAGCAAGCTGGAGATGAGGATGATAAGCTTACCCTAAGTGGCTTATAGCTATCGTCCAGAACAGGTCTTCTGTTAAGCAGCACCTTTTTACCATTTGAAGGACAGGATTTTATTTTGTTTTTTTTCTATTTGTTTTGACTCAGCAAAAGGCAAAAGCTTTCATTATCTAATTGGCTAAAGGCCTGGTTAATTGCTTTTCAAGTGTAGTATTGCTTAATTCCTTTTCAACTGTAGTATTGCTATATAGCTCTTTATCACACTTTTACAATCAGGTAGCTAAACGAAGCTTCTCAGTACGCTGTTATGTTACTGATACAGGTGTGAGTAGTTGAAACTGTGAGAAAACATGAACACACATTCAAGAGGAGAAAGCTGCTCTGTTGAACAATAAATTTTGTTAAATTGTCTTCTTTAAGGAAAGCTTAGCAAGTGGGTAATACTTTAGATGAGGTATAAGTTACACACTTGCTTACTGTTGAAAAGCAAAGCTTGCACCATAGTTGTATTCCTCCTACTCCCTGCAGTGCTTTTCTTTAGAACAGGTGATGGTCTTGATCACTGTATCACCTCTGTCTGCCACCTTTATAGAAGAAATGCAGAGGCTCTGGTGTTGTTTCCCCTTGAAAGGGAATCTAAGCACAGAGCAGTATTTTCCCCATCTACTCCTCATCGTGTTTGTGGCTCTCTATATAACAAACACCACTGTTAGCAGTGAGAGTCTCCTTTGTGGTGCTCATCAGGATGCCTGTTAAATCCCTGCATCCCATCTGTTCCTAGAACTAATCAGACACTGATGTTTGCTCACTTGCAATTTATTCTGCTGCTGCTAAGACAACTTCTTAGTGTTCAGTTTGTATATCCTGAAAACAAATAAAGATTATTGTGTCAGTTCACTGCTGCTGCCACCCTGGGACTTTTCAGTTACCAGTTAGGAAGTAAAGATCTTTAATCTGTTTAAACTAACTTGCTTGTAGCTGAGGATAGGGGTACTTTTCTTACACCAGCAACTCTATCAGAAAGAGTGTGAAAACAAGGAGCAAAGAGCCTTAAGACTGATAGTCTTAACACAGAATACAAGCAAAAAAAATATTTCCTCTTGTCATATGTTTTAGAGAACTAAATCTTGAAAATATTACCCTAAGGGGTTAAAACAAAAGAAAAAAGGTGAGGGGGAAAAAAAAACAAATAAAACAACCCTGACCTCATTGTCTTGAAGTTGATCTTATTATTTTGGGATGTTCTTTGTTTCATATTTAGTTTCCTTCATTGTGCACCGAACGCCAAAGTCAACTTGTTCAATGCATTTCTAACCATACCACCCACGATACAAAAGGTGAAGGCAAGAACAGGGAAAATGAAAAACTGCCCACTGTAAGTGAAGATCAGGTTCAAGGCCACCTAAAATATTGAAGGTGCAGAAGTCCATGGGACCTGAGATGGTCTCACCTGTGTGCCCAGCAAGATCACAGAGGAGATCCTCCTGGAAACTCTGCTAAGGCACATGAAAAATGAGGAGGTGTTTGGTGGCAGCCAACATGGCTTCATGAATGGCAAGTTGTACCTGACAAATGGAGTGGCCCTTCTGTGTCAGGGTAACAGCATTGATGGACAAGGGAAGAGCAACTGATGAAGGAGAGACCTTATAGCAACCTTTCAGTATTTGAAGAGGACCTACAGGACAGCCGGAGAGGGACTTTTTTACAAAGGCATATGAGAAGGGGTAATGGATTCAAACTGAAAGAAGCTAGGTTAAGATTAGATGTTAGGAAGAAATTCTTCCCCATGAGGTTGGTGAGGTGTTGAAACAGATTGTCCAGAGAAGCTGAGGAGGCTTCAGCCCAGGAAATGTTCAAAGGCAGGTTGGATGGGGCTTTGATGTTCAAAGGCAGGTTGGAGCCTGGTCTAGTAGGAAGTGTCCCTGCCCATGGGAAGGCAACTTGGAACTTTAAGGTCCCTTTCAACCCAAACCCTTCTTTGATTGAAAGTGTTAATACTCTTGTACCTGGAACTCTGGGCAAAAGTTGTTTTGGTTGTTTGAGGTTAATGGTGATGCTAATAGCTGTTTAGAATGTATGTAAAGTGTCAGATAGGATGCTTTCAGGCAGCTGTGCCTTTGGAAGACTGGCATGTGATGACCTTCATCCACAGAGCCAAGCTGTATTTAAAAGTTACTGATCAAAACCTATTTTAGGAGTTCTGGGAGACTTCACCACAAGCTCCTGGCTAAAACTATTTTGACACATCTGAATCCAGCCCATTGCTTATATGGAGAAGAGAGTTTTTGTTGGTCCCTCTTAGCTCACTATTGATGCCTATCAGCTAGCTCACTTCCAAACACTGCCTCAGTGCTGTCAGTTGGATGCTGTAGGCACAGAATTACTTCCAGCAGGTAGTGTTGATATAAGCTCCCATGTTGAGGCAAAGACAGTGAAACCAGACTCACCTTTAGGACAAGTGAGATGGGATAGGTGAGACAAGGTAGATTAGTGTTGGAAGTCGTCAGTCTCTTAACTGTGTTCTCTTGAGACTACTTCACCTGTGGGGCCTCACATGTAAGGTCTGTGACTGACCAGCAGGGCCATACTACATTGTGAAACTTACTTATCAGATGATTAGGGTTGTACAGATTAATACAGATGTATTGATTTATTGACCTAAAATTTCAGAAGTTGTTTTTTGAAGTTTTGTGAATTTTGTGTTTAAACTACAGTAGAAGATTTTTATCTAGGCTCATCCATGCTTGTGCCTGTGAGCCTCACCTGAGAAAGTCCTAAAGCACAAAACAGTATTTGTTGTCTTGCAATTGTAGCCTTAAAGAGTGATCATTCTGAGCATGGTGCCTGGGAGAAAAGAAGCCAAGGTTTTACTATTACTGCATCCAGTTTAATGGTAGTTCTGTGATTTTTCATCATTGTTAAATTATAACTTTAATGATAATGTGTGTGGTGTAATGGTGGTCTCTGTAGGGTATTTTGTCTGTATAACCTGTACCAATGCAAAATGGAACCATTAATCACAAAGAGCTCTGGCAGTAGTACATTGTGTAAGGACATTTATCCAGAGGGCCTGCTGTGTTTGAGAGTCCTGTAGTAATGCCCCTTATTGAGATAGCAGCAATTTGAGAAGTGAAAAACAGCACTGAGGGCAGATTTGGCAATTATGTTTGCCTAGGATGAGGTTGAGATCGGCCTCTCTTTTCATGAGGCTCAGTGTGGAGTAGATTAAAGACAGATTCAGGCTTTGTGGCTGTTAAAGGTGACAGATCTCTACCTTTTAAAATGCAAATTAGTCTTAAATTTATTATAGCAAATCATTTCAATGTAATTTTTTGGAGACAGTCTCGTAAATTCACACACGGTTTTGTCGCCATAAACACCAAACTAAAGCCAATGCATGCTGAGATGTTAGAAAACTTGATTTCACATGCAACATCCAGATTATTGCTGTCGTGTAAAATTACAAACTGGAACACAAAAGGGTTCACCTCAACATGAGGAGAAACTTCTTTACAGTGAGGGTGACAGAGCACTGGAACAGGCTGCCCAGAGAGGTTGTGGAGTCTCCTTCTCTGGAGACTTTCAAAACCTGCTTGGATACATTCCTGTGTAAACTACCCTAGGTGATCCTGCCTTGAAAGCGGGATTGAACTTAATGATTTCTAGAGGTCCCTTCCAACCTCTAAAGTTCTGTGATTATTATAATGAACTACTATGGGAACTAGTTGAATGCTTCAGGTTGCCTACAGCTACCTGAAAGTCATTTGGATGTGGTTTGGGATATATGGTTTAGGATAAACCTTGTAGAGTAGGGATATCAGTTGGACTTGGTGATCCCGAGAGTCTTTTCCCACCTGAATGTTTCTGTGATTCTGTTTTGTTTGGTGGTGCTCATTATGATAAACTTGTTGCATCAGAATATCAAAGAAACATCTAGTTCAATACATTTAATAACTTATAGGATTCTTTCAGTTACTACTTCAATGTTTAAGTAGTGTTTATCAAAAAGCAAAGCAATTTTAAAAGCCAAAAGGAATATGTTTATTGCCAAGCTAAATTTGCATTAGGCAAGATTGGGGAAAGGAAGGTAAGGGAGTAATTACAGCAGGTCAGTGTGTAATGTGTCTTCAAAACAGACCTCATGATACAAAAAGCAGGCTCATGCTGCAGCTCTAAATTGGAAATTATCATTAGTAGGATTCTTTTTTTGACAGAGAATTAGTGATCAAATGTATTTACAGCAATGTGTGGCTTAATTTATTACTGAGACAACTGTAGCCTCTTTCTTTGGCACAGTTCTAGTAGCAAGCAGCCTTTTTTGCTTTTGTCTGGCTAGGCTGGCAGACCTTGGAAGATGTTTTAGTGATTGATCTTTTTTATAACCAGAAGACTCTGTACCTCATGTGTGGAAAGAGTTTGGGACACAAACGTCTCTGTCAAAGTCTATATTTAGGAGTGGTAACTGCTTTCCTAGTACAAAATTACCCTATCATTCCTAACAGGGAATGTGGCATTTGTGTGGAATATCAGTATTAATGCAATAACAATTCTCCATAATGCCAAAGGAAGTAACACAAATTAAATGTTTAGATATATGTGTTCCTATAGGAAATTCCTCTGCTAAAATGGAATAAAATCAAAGCACTAAGTGATTGTATGGTTTTCATATCTGAAGGATAATACAAGTTTTTTTCTGGTAGGCAGTAGTAAGGACATAATACTTGGGCAGCATGCAGTTATTTGTGGAGTGTACTAACATCTTGCTTGTATGGTGCATGTTCAGCTCGCCGTCTACAGCTCAGTCCATGGGAGAGCAGCATCGTTAGCAGGCTCCTGACGCCCACTCACTCTTTCCTGGCCAGAAGTAAAAGCACAGCTGCATTGTCTGGAGATGCAGGTAAACCTCTAAGAACAGAGGCTTCATGTCTCAACCACTTCTTTTTCCAGATTCCCTTTGGGATGTTGTAAAGCTATTGCTCTAATCATGAATGTATGGTTACTTGAATGTCCATGATTATGTTGCATGAAAGCTTGTTTGCAATTCCTCTTTATCTCTCCACCTTTTTCTTAATTTCTCTTGCCTCTTCATCAATGCAATAAATGAATGCAACACATGGAAGGCAACAATGTCACACTGTACATGACTGCTTAAGGAAATGTCCCAATGTTGTAAAGAGCTGGTTCAACACACCCACTGCTAAAGCTGTGTACTGCTTGTTGCAAAGAGTAGTTTCACTCTACCAGGGCACTTCTCACATGGAAACAAGTTGGACTTGAAGAAAGCTAGGGCCCGGTTGCAGTGCATTTAATGCACGTGAAGTTAAATATGCATTTTTAGTGAGGTTAAAATAATCGTGTCAAGCCCTCTGCCAACCCCAGAGCAGCTCTCTAATGTACTTCTTGAAGGGAAAATTAACATGCAGACATGAAAAAAATATTTCTAGATGGTAACTTTAAGTCCAGGCAAAACTGTATTCCAACTAGGGCATACCTACTTATCATGTATTTTAGGCAGGTGACAGCTACTTCTTTTACCATAGAATGTTTTGTGATCATCCACTGGAGACTTTACTATCAGAATAGGGTATGACTGCATATGCTGGATGCTGAAATCTAGACAGGTCCTTTCTCTCTGATATGAACACAACCTTTAATTAAAGGACGTAGAAGGTGAGAAGGAGCAGAGTTCTGCTAAGATTACTTTTAAAGAAGCTTTCACTTAAGAACTCTTGTAGCTAATTAGGCTGCAGTACACATCCACAGGGGTGGCACTGTAGGAGCAAAAACGTGGATGATATTCTGCAAACAGTGGAACTGACAAGGAAAGACATTCTTTTTACTCTTCACAAGCAACAACTTGTAAACTGAATACCAAACAGGATATTAGAAATTCTGCTTTTCATTAGGGAATAATTGAGAAAGCAGAGTCTGAATTTCGAAAGTGGCTACTTTCCTGGTGCAAGCATGAAGATCTTCTTTGTGATTGCTGTTGGTTATACTGTGCAATAAGCTAGTCTAAACTGAGTTGAATATTGAGAAAGATTGTAAATAGCAGGAATGGCTGACTTGTCAGTCATCAGTCTGAGGTAATTCCCTGAAATGCCTTCCCTGTGCTAACTGAAGCTGTACCACCCAGAAGAATAATCCATTTGGCCATTGTTTTCAGGTATTATTCTCTAGGAGCAATAACTGCAGTTCCTTCATGCAGGACACTTCCTGGAGATTAATGATCAGGTGGTGGTAATGGTTCACAGCTGTGCTCTGAGCAATCAGCACATCCCAGCCTGTCATTATTCCCTAGAAAATTACCCTGCCCTTTGACTGGAAAGATAAATTACAATGCAAAAAACCCAAATCAAATTAAATATGGATTCATGTCCTTATATTTTAAGTGAGCTATTGAAGACATGCAGTGTAGGAGTACATCTGGATCTTTTGAAAAATAACCCTCCAAAATCAAAATGTTTTTTAAATAATACCAAAAGCTCCTCTGGATAGATGTGATCCTGTTGGTACAGCACTGGGAATGCTGCCTAGAGCATTGTTTGGCAACACTGCAAATGGAAATGAACTGCTTGTCCTTTAATGCTTACGCTGTCATCCTTGGTGGTAGCCTCAGATAACCAATTTGCACCAAGAGAATTTATACACTTAGAATGAGAACAACACAAGTTATGAGCAGTTAAAAACATATCTTGTGGCACTGTCTCCTATCCATTCTAGATACATTCAACAATATGACAAAAAAAACCACAGACACACACAAGCAAAACTCCCTGTTTCCTTGGGGGTTTAATTTTTTTTATGAATTATTTTAAGTCAGTCATCTTATAATACCTTATTAAACAGAAATCCCTATAAATGATAAGACAAGCATGAGTGCTGTTGCTGTGACACTTACATGAGACTCTCTTTATTCATAATGTTAATCTCAATGCAGATCCTCAATGTTAGTACTGTTAAGTCTGTGAGCTCTTCCTGTTGCATCAGGAATGGTGTGGCCAGCAGGAGCAGGGAGGTCATTCTCCCCCTGTACTCTGCACTGGTTAGGCCACACCTTGAGTACTGTGTCCAGTTCTGGGCCCCTCAATTTTAAGAAGGGCATTGAGGNAGGTAGGATACCCTATAGAATCTCTACTTTTCCTTCAAGTAACATTGTGGTGGGTTGAAATACCCCCCAATAAGATTACCAGTCCAACTCGGAGGGATTAGAAGCAAAGGAAGCAATATATTTACAGCAAGCTAAAATTTGCAAGCATCTAATACAATGCATATCTACAAAAATATATTACAAGTATTTACAGTTATTTGCAATTTAGAAATAACACAGGAATATATTACAAATATTTACAGTTATTTGCAATTTAGAAATAAAACAGGAATCCTCATAGGGTTCCCCCTGAATTGTTCCTTAACCCTGCTGGTTGAAGCCCAAAAGAGGCTAACAGCCACCTTCTACTCCATCCTCCAGCGAGGGAAGGCCCCAACTGTTACTACTCAGCCAAGGTTAGTGCAGAAATCAGCGAGGAGGAGTTAAGAAGAAATCCAGGCAGAAGGAAAGGCGAATGAAATTATTTACACAGTACATTACATACTAGTCCAGCAAACAAATGAAATTATATAGATTTATCTTATTGTTGTTCTTCTGCATCCAATTTCGAATGAAACTAGTGTTAACTATGTAACTGCCACAAACATAATTATCTGACTTGATAATTAGCTATTCCTCTGTATAGTAATTAATACCTTCTTTCTTTTCTGTCTTTCTCGGTTATTTCTGTTCCGGCTGGCTTTCCTCTGTCAATTCTCCAACGCTGCTCTCTAACTGAAATTTATCACTAACAAACCCAACAAACACCGTAGTTATCCCAATTTGTCCCCGTTCAGCATCTTGCAGCCCCATCAGTCCTCTGTCCTACAAGACCATGAGCTGTAGGAATTCAGAACGAGCAAAACTTTATGCCTCTACCGATGCTGTTGGACGTAGGAGAACAACGCATCTTGCGGGGGTAAGCATGCCACCTCTATGTGAGCCACCACCTCATGCCTTCAGCACCTGATTGCATTGCTTGGTAGGGCACAAATAGTTTTAAGGGTACTTGACTAAGTCTGATTCTCCCCTTCCCACCCTCTCCAATTTCTTTTGTTAGATCACTGTTTTTTAACAGAAATATTACTACATTCTGTGGTAACATGGTGGGCCAGATGCCCACCAAAGCCACTCTATCACTTCTCTTCTTAAATGGGGAAAATACAGCAAAAGCCAGTGATAAGGCAGAAGCAATTCAGTAATAGCAATAAGCAGAGCAATAGACTGCAAGGAAAGCAAAAGCAGAGAGATGTTAGTCTCTGCTTCCCATCAGCAGGACAATGCTTGGTCTCAGGAAGCTCTCTACGCTTAGTTCCCTTGGAGGACAGACGCCATGAATGACTCTCCCCAGACTGCCTTCTTTCACTTCGTTCTTATATCTGAGCTGACATCATATGGCATGGAATGTGCCTTTGGCCAGTCTGGCTCAACTGGCTCAGCTGTGTCCTCTCAGCGTACTCTTGAGGTGGGGAGATATTGGAAAAACCCAGCCTGGATGCTCAGCTCAGCAGTATCCAAAACACTGCTGTGTTATCAGCACTCAGCTACAGCACTGCAAAGCACAGCACTAGAAAGATGCTTTGAGGAGAATCAACCCCAGCTCAGCCCAAACCCACTACACATGACCTGATTGTCTACATTGATTCTTTGGTGCATAAACACCCATGTTTACTCAACACCTATGTTTGCAGAGTGGATACCTCATCTTCTCATGGGGCACTCACAGTGTGGATTCTTTTCTGACTTGCAAGGCCCAAGCTGGTGTTGCAGCTTTTCCCTCCACGGGGAATCTTTTTTTTTTTTCCCAACAACCACAAATCCTGTAGAATTTCATGTCCTCTGAGGCCACGGTCAATTCAGCTTTACTTTCTTAGAGATAAAGATAGTAAATGTTTCCTCATTTAGAAGGAATAGGGTGGTTTAGAAGCATGGCTTGTAAATGAGGCTTTTCACAGATCAGCTGTTCATTCTGAATTATTTGGTAGCAGTACTGTCACTGAGCTGAGCTCTTGGGGAAGATCAGAACAGTGTGATACAGACAGACCAAATTCATGTTGAGTCTGCTCCAAGCCAATGGGATGCAGTCAGGTCCAGTTCAGATATTGTTTGCTAAACATGAGCGGTTATATTTAACTTGTACTCTACAGTGTGAGTTTGTTTAGCATGTGAGAAGAGTGAAATCATCTCTACAAAGGATTTTCTAAGAGGTCCTTGGATTTTTATTTGGCCTGGTGGGCAAAATGTCAAGAAGCAGTGCCCTTGCTGGCATCCTCGTTGGAGGCTCTGTTAGTGAAAGTTGCATGAATCACAGCAAGAACATCTATACAGTGTAGGCAGTTTAAAAGAACTAATCATAATGAAAAAAAAGAACAACCAAAAAATAAAACCAAACAAACAAGGAAAACAAACCAAAAACAACAACACCAAAAATAATCCAGCCTTTTGGGAATTAAGAAGATTAAACCAAGAGTTCATGTGTTTATGAAGTTGTTTTCAGTCTCTCTTTTCCAGTTGTTAACCTGTTTTTCAGTTTGATAGATGAGAGCATTGCAGAGCTCTCAGCTAGTGAGCTTCTAAAGCAGTGGATACACATGCTGCAGCAGTTGTGCTTAAGCCCCAGCCAAGGTGATGAGTAGCAGCCTCTCTGCATCATGTTAGCTGGGTGGCAGCTTATTGTACTCTCCAATGTTCCCATACTTCAGACTCCCAGAGTCTGAGTACATTGTTCCAAAAACCTGTAATTCTCCATCTGTGGTTAAATAGAGGAAGTATATATATGCCTAAATTCTGATATGTATCTTTAAATCAGTAGTTCTATTGATAAGAAACAGAGTTGTAGCAGATATATTTTTTAAATAAAATTTAAGATGAAAAATAAATAAATAAATGAGGAAATTGCTACCAGGTATGAGAATCAATGGCAAAAAAAAGCATGTGATGTGAAATCATCCAAAAAAGAAAAAAAAAGAAAAAAAAAGGAAGGATAATTGTTGTGCCACATTTGAGGGCTTGGGGAGCATTTGTGGTGTTCTCATATAAGCACAGAAGTAAAAAAATCTTGTGCTCTGTGACAGTGACTGTGAGCCTAGGCAGGGGGCAGGTAATGTTTTGCCCTTCCTTCAAAAGACATCCTGGATTTATTGGGAGTATTGGAAGGTAGTCTTTGGCAATCAACAAAGATCAAACCTTAAAAGGTAAATTTTTGTGTATATAAAAATCAGCCTCCGCAAAGCCCATTACATGTCTTAGGATAGTAGAGAATATGATTAAGCATTCTTGTAGTCAAATGCATATTTACTGACAAAGGTGGTGTCAGATTACAGGGGCTACGTTTAATGAACTTACTAAACAGGCTGTAGAAACTATTGATTTAGTGCTGCTTTCTCCCAGGTCCCCAACCTCACATCCTTAACTGAGCTTGCTTTGCTTTCTTTATCTGTGTGAACTTTGGCTTGACTTTGTCTTTTTGTTTGATGAACTATAGACTGACAAAAAAGAAAAAGAGAGAGACCATTTGTCATACAGCTTCTCAGCCAGCTTTAAAGGAGGTCATTTTTCTTCCAACTCCAAAGCTAGATCACCAGCTCCCTCTCCAGTTTGGTAAGCCAAGTACATGCCTAGCTGGGGGTTAAGCTATAGGCAGCTCTGGTTGTTCTATGAATTAAATGTGAAACATTGCAGACTTAATTGGTAATTTGGGTGTTTTCTCTCAGCAACAAAGACTGTCTTGCTTTAGAAAAATATTACAGCTGCAATGAGGAAAGGGAAAGAGGGAGAAGATACCTGCTTTTTTTTCTCTTTGCAGGGCTTAGTGCTTACACATCTGGAGAGTTGTAAAGAGCAGTATTTTGCGTGAAAGCTGATCAGTTGCTTGAGCAGTCCTACTTGATTGCAGGGAAATAGAGAAGTTGTGTTATTGTTAGTTATTGTAGTTGTAGAAGTGATATGTAGGTGGTGTTCAGCAGAGCATGTCTGTTAATGATTGGCACTCTTTGGTTACACAGGCACGCATCAAAATCTTTGCCTTTTCTGCCTGGCACACCCAAGCAGGTAACTTCCCCACCTGGTTCCTCCAAAGTTTCCTCTACTCAGGCACGTCCTCCTTCTCCTGGCAACATCCGGCCAGTTAAAAAGGAGATCAAGCCAGAGACTGAGAAGAAAAGACCAGAAAAGGAGGCTGAAAAAGCCAGAGAAGAGAAGACAGAAGAGACTAAAGGAACTTCAGCAAGTGCTGGAGAATCTACAAGGGAAGAGCTCACTACCCAGGCAGAGGTCACTCAGGGTAAGGAGAGAACGTCCTTTAGATTAAGGAATGTCTGAGAATTTGTTATATTCTTCCTCCCCTTTCTCTGCAACAACATAGCTTTCAGTACTTTTCTATCAAACATTAATCTAAATTCTTCAGAACATTCCTGCACATGTATGTCATGATGAGGAAAGTATAAAGAGTTGCAGCCTTCTTGCTTCTAACAGTCAAAACAGCATACAGGCCTGTCTCACACAGTGTGGCTTCACATCCTCTTCTTTGTCCTTTTGGATGGGGATATCACACAGGGTGCAACTGCAATAAAATAGAGATTTATGCTAACAGATGGATGCATCTGTTGGCCATAGGCACGTAAAGAAGTTATTGCTGTATTAGCACGAGTTTTCACTGCTCTTCCGATAACCTTTTTGCCTGCTTCCTTTTTAGGAGAAAGCTTCTTTTTAAAAGGATTTCAGGGATTTGAGAAGATATCTTCACAAATGTTTAGAAGTTGTAGTTCCCCAGTACAAGCGAAACATTGCAATGCTTGTTTGGGTTAGCTCTGGAGGAAGAGAGGCTCGAATTCTTTGTAGAGTCAGTCAATATCTGAGTTTGAAAGGACACTTAGTATGGAAACAGGCTATGTGTGATAAGGATACTCAGAAGTGAAGTAGTTTCTGTTCAGAGCAGAGAAACTGGTGGAGAGAGGTAGAAGAGAAGTGGTGAGTGGCACTTCAAATTGGTTGTCTTTCACAAAAGCCAGACAAAGTGATGGTTGAGACCAAACATTTGTGACCTCAGGCTAAGCATTTCACATGTGAGATTAGAGGGCAGGCTTTGTACTGCAGATAAGAGCTCAAACTGCCAAAACTTAGCCACTGGTTGAATGCAAGAATCTGGAGAGGGGCAAGTGTAGCATTTGGGGCTAGAGGGACATTGCTGCTTCTCCTAGGTATCTTGCAGACAGACTTAGCTGGTTTCTTCAGTTCACTGCATTGGCCTTTAGCCTGACTGGCTCAGCTACCTGCCAACTGTTGTAGTCACAGGAGCCAGGTCAGCAGGTAGTGATCACTGTTGGAGCTACTTAAGGTGTTGCAGGGAGATCTCACATGACTTTACTAGTACCAGTGAAGTTTTAAAGGCATTTTGGGTGTGCCTGTGGAAGCTGTTGTCACACTTTTCTGACAGCAGGGCAGGTGTGCCTTAAACAAACTAGTTGTTATGCTGCCAGCTTCAACACCTGAGGCAAGAAGTGAGCCTCAAGCAGCACAAAGCTGTTCTCCTTTTGGGAGCGACAGCCCTGCCTTTGTCAATATTAGTAAATTAAAAGGGGTTGAGGTGCAGCAACTCTGTCATTACAGTGTTTAACTATTAAAAAGGCTGTCTGGTATGTTTCTGATCCAGACTGTAATTGTAGTCACATGTTTTCTTACCTTCTGTCTCCTGAACTTTTAAGAGTATAGCTTTGTAGGGGTTCTCAGGCTTTAGGGTGATCAGTTTACTTACATCTTTATATCTGACCATCCCAGAAATTTCTGAGTTCCCAGCAAACATCTTGGATGTTAACCAAGGCCTAGACTGTTTGATAATGTGAGAGAACAGTGCTCTGGCTAAGGCTAAATGGTGTAAGGTCCCCTCAGGGCTAGAGAGCAGGCCCTGGCACTCATTAATTTACTGATGTAATTGTATCATTTGAATTCAAGGTGAAAGCCCTGAAAAAGTTATAGAAAGACCTGCACAGAGGTCAGCACATGTGAGCATTCATCAGCTCAGCTGAATTTGTGTTTGTATGCAGATGTAGGAGAGGGGAATCAGGGAGGAAACCTCTCTTGGAAGCTGTCAGTGAGGTGAGGAAAATGCTTTAACATCTCAAAGAGTGGCTAGAAATGAAGATTTAAAAATCATCTTCTGGCAGTTCCTGATGACTTAGCTTACATGTATCTTCCCAGGATCAGAATCTGATTCCATTGACAGTTCAAATTATCTACTGTGTCTGTACAAACAAGTCTTCCTTCCCATCTGTTTCAGCAGCCAGCCCATCCCTACCTCCTGCTCCACCAGTTCTTGCTCCACCACCAGTCCCCACAAAGACCTCTGCAGGCACAACTGACCCTGAAGAAGCAACAAGGCTGTTGACTGAGAAGAGGCGCCTTGCCCGTGAGCAGCGAGAACGGGAAGAGCAAGAAAGGAGGGAGAGAGAAGAGCTTGAAAGGTGATTCTAGACTTCCTGCAGTGGAGAAGCTGTGTTTTTAGCAGCTTCCTAGCACCCTGTATATATTCTGCTGTGTTGTGATGTGTGAAGCGCAGTACTGAAATTCAGGAGCTGGGAGTTGCTCCCCCAAACTAATTTTCCTCTCGAGGTATTTCATAGGCACAATATATACATGAGCAGATCCATAAAGTTAAAACTTTAAAATAGGACAGGAGGAGAGAACAGGTCCTTGTTGCAGTGGACCTTGAAGTATACTTTGAAGCTAGAGACCTCTGCACAGCTGTTTTTGAGCTTTGTGACTGGCACAATGTCTCTTACTTTGAATTGTAAGATCTCTACCATGGGTGGTGTTTAGGTGTCAGCAGCTGCGACTTAAACCTCTTTGCTTATTTAAAATTAAGACTCCCAGCAGTTTTGCAGGATGATTGGTGCTGTCTCATTTACTACTAGCAAATGAGTAGCCATTTGAATACAAATGATTATAACACAAATTGAGCACCTTTTTGGAGGACTGCCATGCCTCTGGCATTTGTTGGAGTTCTTTCACAGTGCTGCTTAATGTAGGAACAAGGCAAAGCCAGTTAAAATAGCTTCACTCACAACATGGTCCCTCTAAAAAGGAGTTTTAAAGAAAAAAATCACAGTGGCGTAAGAGTAGTGCAGTGATTAAATACTAAGAAACTAAAAACAGAAGGCAAAGAATAATCAGCTTCCATAATAAAGGGAGTTTTCAGTCTTTGTGCAGTGCCTTTATAAATGAACTTGAAAGGAGTTGTGGCCTGTGAGATAAAGCTGCTCTTCAGTGAGATAAAGAAGTTGTGAAGAGATTCAGATGTATTTTACATTGCCAAGATACAAAATAGAAGCTGAATTGCGGTACTGCTAAGCATAAAGGAAGGCATATAAGGAAATGATCCTAACTATGTGGTGGTACTCTTTGGGCTATTTATTTCTAAGGGAAGCAGTCTTCTTTGAAGTTGAGCATATGAAGTACCACGTGAGTCATGATCAGCAAAATAAATGAACTGCTACAAGTTAGTAGAAGAACATTAAAAGGTCATTCTAGACTATCCAAAGTGAATCCAAGTCTTAAACGTTGAGCTTTATATTTTTTGAGGTAGTAAAATCAGTAAAACTAGGAAAATAAATGCAGACAGACATCACAGAATCACAGAATTAACCAGGTTGGAAAAGACCTTCGAGATCATCAAGTCCAACCTATTAACCAACACCATCTAATCAACTTAACCATGCCACCAAGTGCCACATCCAGTCTTTTTAAACACCTCCAGGGACAGTGACTCCACCACCTCCCTGGGCAGCCCATTCCAATGGCCAATGACTCTTTCTGTGAAGAATTTTTTTCCTCACATCTGGCGTAAACCTCCCCTGGCACAGCTTGAGACTGTGCTCCTGCTCTGTCACTGGTTACCTGGGAGAAGATCACAAATATAGAACAGCTCCTATATGCAAATCTACTAAATAGATGAGGATTCTTCATCTAGGAAGACCATCTGTCCTGTAATTCTGAATGGGGATTTGATAAGCTACAAAGTCCTAAATAATAGTAGCAACATCAAAGGTGAAGAGGAAAAGTTATTCACACCCATAACACAAAGACAGAGGGAGCATTAGTTGAGTTTAGGTGGCAATGTTCAAATATCAAGATAAGTTTAGTTCTGAAAATGTGCTCTATTTCAAAATATGGTAAAATGAAATTGCAGAAAGCCCTTTGCAAGATGTGTTGAAGTCATTGATACTGTTTCTGATTCAGAAGGTGTGCAAGTCATATATTGGTGAAACCAAACATAAGCTGGAGAAGTATTGCTGTTGCCTTGCAGAGTTTTTTTTATGTTCCATAGGCCTTCACCTTTGGCCCCTGCTGGAAGCAGAACAGACAATTTATGAATGAGACAGCAGTCTCTATCCAGCTGCTCTGCAGTGCTGGTGGCTTGGCTTAGGAATCTGGTAGTTTGATTTTATTTTTTTTTTTTCCCCTTTTCTTATGCTTGTTTCCTGATTGCAGGCAAAAGAAGGAGGAGCTGTCACAGAGGATAGCTGAAGAAAGAGCACGGAGAGAAGAGGAAGAAGCTCGCAGACAGGAAGCAGAAAAAAAAAGAAAGGATGCAGAGGAGGAGCGGGAAAAGGAGGAACGGCTGCGCCGCCAGGCAGAAGAGAGAGAGCAGAAGGAGAAGGAAGAGCTGGAGCGCATTCAGAAACAGGTGTGCTCCCCTCTGGGAATTCCCATGCCAGTTTGGCTGGCAGTGAAGCGGGTGAAGCAACATCTCTTATGAAGCACCTAGATTAAAGGGATCATTAAAATTTAAGTGCTGTGTATAAAGGGTGGAGTTTATTCCATAGAGTGGTTCAAAGAGTAAAGATGTTTTTTCTTGACAAAAATATGTGGTAGGGAGACAAGTTTTGGGTTTCCTTTTTTTTCCTATATGATTCATTTACAAATTGGAACATAGAAGGTTTCACCTCATGAGGAGAAGCTTCTTTACAGTGAGGATAACGAAACACTGGAACAGGCTGCCCAGAGAGGTTCTAGAGTCTTCTTCTCTGTAGACTCTCAAAACCCACCAGGATGCGTTCCTGCGCGAACTACCCAAGGGGATCCTGCCTTGGCAGGGAGATTGGGCTCAATGATCTCTGGAGGTCCCTTCCAACCTCTAAAGTTCTGTGATTCTGTGATTTACTTAGAGAAAAATCCTTTCCTGTCTCAGATAGACCGTGATGGAAAAGTCAGTAGAGTTGTATTGAAAGGTTTTAATAAGTGGTGTTACACCAGAGAATGATTTGTCCCCATAGTTACAAAAAGTGTGAGTGCCAAGGTAACTAACTATTCAGAGTGTTGGAGGCATTGCCCAGGATTGCTGTTGTGTGGAACAAGTGAGAAGTGGATTTTGATCACTTCCATCAAATGGAGAAGAGCCTTTACCTGGTACAGGCCTGTTATCAGAGCAGCTACTCAAAAGACATAAGAGTAAATAAACCAAAATACATTTTTTCAAGTGTTCTCATATCTGATGGACGTGCTGTTGGTTTATTGACTTCAGGAGAGGCTGTGATAAGCACTTTGGCTAGGATTCTTTTCTTCTCACACATGTTCACTCTTCTTTAGATGCACTTTTTCCTCCAAATTTCAACACCTCAGTCTGCCTCACAGACATTTGTTTTTTTCCTCTGATATATAATGAAATGTATATTTCTGAAAATAAATGTTTAAAGGATTATGTTAGTGAATATGCTCAAAAACTGCAGTTTTCTTATTAAGAAGATACAACTCCTTTCTCTGAAGTGCTAAAGTGGGGTATATCCCCCCCAAAAAAACAATCCCACCACCAAGTGGGTTTGTATATTACAACCATAACAAGTGAAGTGTTGTAGTAGTTCCGTCATACCACACTGTCACTGTCAGGGAGCAAGGCATCTCTACAGTATATTCCAGACAAGTTTTACATTTAATGTAAAAAAGCAGGAATGGAAAGCTTATGCAAATGTATCTCTTTCTGTTTGTCCATGGTTTCATTAAGCAATGAATCTGTTGGCCAAACAAAATATTCTGCTGCTTTTGTTTGATTCTCAAAACCATCCAGCGCTCAAAACATGAATCTCTTCAATACTTTGCTGGCTTCTGTTTCAATGCTGAAGGTTAGAAAATGTATTCCTTATTTTGCATCTGGTGTGTTTTCATGCATGTGCCTCAGAACAAGTACAGAATCAGATATCACAGAATAACAGAAATATTCGAGTTGGAAAAGACCCTCAGGATCACCAAGTCCAACCAATATCCCCACTTACAAGGTTTACCCTAAACCGTATACCCAAGCACCACATCCAAATAACTTTTAAACACATCCAGAGCTGATGACTAAACCACCTTCCTGGGCAGCCCATTCCAATGCCTGACCACTCTCTCTGTGAAAAAAATTTTCCTAATGTCCAATCTGAACCTACCCAGTTGCAGCTTGAGGCCATTCCCTCTTGTTTTCTCACAGGTATTTAGTGACAGGAGACCAGCACCAACCTCTCCACAACATCCTTTCAGGTAGCTGTAGACAGGGATGAGATCTCCCCTCAGCCTCCTCTTTTTGAAACTAAACAGCCCCAGCTTCTTCAGTAGCTCTTCATAAGATTTATTTTCCAGCCCCTTCACCTGCTTTGTTGCCCTCCTGCACAGTTACGATGTCCTTTGTTTAGTTACATGTCTCTTAATGACTCACAAAACATGGAAAATAATCAAGAAATCTGCACTGCGGTCTGAGAAGTTCATCGTTGACTTGTAAACCCTGAAAGTTTTTTTTCCAGGGTGTTATAGATATGCATAGTTTAGCAGATGTCAGTGTAAATTGATGCTTAAATAGTAAATTATTTCTCAGTTCTTTTTCCTTTACCATCAACTCAGAAAGAAGAGGAGGCTCGCCTACGGGAAGAGGCAGAGCGGATTCGATTAGAGCGTGAGAAGCATTTCCAAAGAGAAGAGCAAGAGCGCTTGGAAAGGAAGAAGGTAACTCAGTGCATGCAGAGAAACTGTAATTCGTTTTGCTATAGCAGTTTGCTTGCACCTTGGTTGTAGAAACTTAACCCACGACATAAATATACCCTCAGAAAAGCTGCAGTCCTCATCCGCCTGATATGAAAGTGAAGGTAATAAATTGTTGCTATTAACCTTGCACGCTGATGCACCTGACAAATGGCAAGGAGTTGTGGTTCGGGAGAGACATTTTTAATTTAATGCCTGAAAACATTATTTTGCCCTTTTGCTTTTCTTTGTAGAGGCTTGAGGAGATCATGAAGAGAACTAGGCGTGTAGAAGCTGTAGATAAGGTCAGTGCTGCTACATAACAAGTGTAAATATTGGGCACGTTTCACTTCTTTAGTGCTATTTTTAATTTACAAAACTGTGCTTCCTTTGTAGAAAACCAATGACCAGCAAAATGGACATATATCAAAGGCAAATAGCACTGGCGAAGCAGGTACGGTGTTTAACTGGTCCGTGACCAAAACAGGGAAATAAATCCCTGCTAAGCACAACAGTCTGAGATACAGGTCTGAAACTTGGCTGTGGTAGTTTGAGGGTCCCAGGTTTCCTTAAGAAAAACACAGAAGCAGGGTCCTGTCCCAGGGGATGGAGCTGGTCATCCCCAGAAATCGTAATTTTGTTATTCAATCCCATAATCCTGCTTTCACTTTATAAGTGGGCAGCAAAGTCAAATCTTTCTCTTTTCTCCCCACCATCATCTCCCGTTAGGCCCAAGCAGGCCATAAATTGCACAGCTCGAAATTCACTGTGGCCTTGAAGGCCACAGACAGATTTATTACCACCCCCCACCCCCCCACTGCTGTACCGCTTTAATCATGGAATCATAGAATCATAGAATGGTTTAGGTTGGAAGGAGACCTCAAGGATCATCTAGTTCCAATCCCCTGCCATGCAGGGACACCTCCCATTAGAAAAGGTCACTCAAGACCTCATCCAACCTGGCCTTGAACACCTCNCTATGTGGGCATAAACCTGCCTGCAGCCTTCAAGGCCACAGCGAATTTGCAGCCGTGCAATCATGGCCTGGTTGGGCCTAACAGAAGACAATGGAGGGGGAGAAAAGAGAAAGATTTGCCTTTGCTGCCCCCTTATAAAGTGATAGCAGGATTATGGGATTGAATAACAAAATTACAATTTCTGGGGATGACCAGCTCCATCTCCTAGGATGGGACCTTTGTCTTTGTGGTCTTCTTAAGGGAACCTGGGACCCCTCAAACTACCACACTTGGCACACTTGTTGCAACAAACAAAACCATGAGGGGAGTATAACTCAAATCTTAGCAGATGTTACTTGTTTAGCCTTTCTGTATAGATAGGTAGCCATTACTAGAGGAGTCAGCTGGTTTAGCAGCTTAGTCAGAAGGTTGTTTAATGCAGTTGCTTGTTAAATTTATTTATGAATTGAAAAGAAACAAATTCCTTCCTGATTCTGATTATAAAAGTTTCCTTTGCATAGTATTACTACTGTGGTTGTTGCAGACATTCTGTTGTCTCAAAGGGTTATTTCACCTCAGTCACCAAAACAAACCATTCATTATCCAAACGTCTCCCTGTGATTTCTCCCTTCTATGCCTGTTGCCTGTTTCCTTTAAAACTCAGCTCCTACAGAAGTTTAGAGTTTCCCTGTTACATGCACACTTACAGTCTTCCCTTCTATTCTGGTCCTCCTATAATTCTATTTTTTTCTGACCATCGTAAGTAGATTTTTTTGTAAGATTTTAATACATATAGTGAAGGAAGTAAAACAAAACATAGCTCATTTTCAACAATCACCAAGTATGAATTAACAGTATTTAAAAATACTGAAGGCAAACTATCAAATGCCTTTATCCTGTTGTAGCATAACAGATTAATTGGATAGGGCTGGGTGATAGCTTGGACTGGATGATCTTCGAGGTTTCTTCCAACCTGGTTGATTCTATGATTAAATTACATTGATCCTTATTTCAACATGGAGCAGTGGCTGCATACACTACTCTTTTTTGTTTGTTCGTTTTAATGTTTAAAGTTTTTATGCTTAAATTAGCACTGCCAGGAAACCTTTTGACACAGATTTCATCACAGGAGTTTGTAATCTGACTATGTATTATCTCAGAGATAGGGAAGTGGGGAAGTCTAGGAACTGCTAATACAGAATGCATCCTGGATGCCAACTTTTGCTGCAGGTGCTGATGGTGCTATAAACCACTTAAATAATTCTTGAAACCGTAAAAGACTCTATAACCTGTGACCCATGCTTTTCTGAATGAGGTAAAAGACAGTAGAATACTATGGTAGTAGTCAGCTTCCTGAGGCATACAAGAATTCGGACCTCCATTGCCCCAGACCCAAGTGATTGGCTGAAGAGAAACCTGTACTGTTCAGCTCAGCTGTTCAGCTTTGCTTTAGCTAGATGTGCTCTTCAGTTAAAGGTATGAATTAATGGATGGATTTCAGTCAACTCTAGCTTCATGTATTATACTTTAACAGACTATACACAAATTGTGATTTTCACTCTTTCAGTCTTGCCATTTGGCAAAATACGAGGCCTTTGTGGGAATAGCCCAATGAAACAAAATCCATTACTTTGTGCCATTTGTTACAGAATCACAGAATTGTCAGGGTTGGAAGAGACCTCAAGGATCATCTCGTACCAACCGCTCTGCCATGGGCAGGGACACCTTCCACTAGATCAAGTTGCCCAGAGCTACATCCAGCCTGGCCTTAAAAACATCCAGGGATGGGACTTCCACTACCTCCCTGGGCAACCTGTTCCAGTGTCTCACCACCCTTATGGTGCAGAACTTCTCCTTAACATCTAATCTAAATCTACCATCCTCTAGCTGGGATCTACTGCCCCTAGTCCTGTCACTACTCAGCATCCTAAAAAATCCCTCACCAGCTTTCTTGTAGGTTCCCTTCAAATACTGGCAGGCCACAATACACAATAAAGTCTCCTCAGAGCCTTGTCTTCTCCAAACTGAACCCCAACTGTCTGCCTGTCCTCATAGGAGAGGTGCTCCATCCCTCTGATCATCCTCGTAACCCTTCTCTAGGCATCTTCTCACATACCCATATTTTTTCTTGGAATAGGGGTTCCAGAGCTGGACACAGTACTCCAGGTGGGGTCTCATGACAGTGGTGCAGAGAGGGAGAATCACCTCTCTCAACCTGCTGGCCACACTTCTCTTGATGTAACCCAGGATGTGGTTGGCTTTCTGGGCTGCAAGTGTGACAGAATTGCAGATTTCTCAGGGTTGGAAGATTGTATCCTATTTGGCCTCTGCTTCCAAGTAGGATACAGTCTGCCTTTCCAGGGCAGAACCATCTTATGCCTCTAAATCCAATGTATTTTTAACCACGTTCCACTTAATAGAAGTACTGAAACCTGTGCAGCTAGTCTCTTCCATGCAAAAACTTGCCAAATATCAGACTAAGACATTTGGTGTAAAAGACTTCAGGCCAAGCATTTAGAGCTTAGCAAACCAAAAGCAGCTGAAGGAGAGTCTTCTCAGATGAGGTTTTGGGTAATAGAGATAAGTATATCCTTGTGATTATCACAGCAGATGCTGGTATGGGTGGTGTGCAATTGCTTCCTTTTACCAAGCTGTGTGTGAATTAGCATGGCTGTAGATGCAAAGCAGAAGACTGTAGTTGTACTTTAAAGGAACACCCTGAGGAAGGCCAGTAACATCTATCCTGTGGTGCTTGAATGAAGCACATTTTGTGTTGCTCTCTACAGCCTTTTATAGTAGTGATTTGGCACTTGTTGAAAGAAATATTCTTCCCATGGAGGCTTTTTTCCTCCTGATTTTCTTTTGGGTTACAGTCAGTGATCAACATGGGAACCAGGAAATACCAGTGTATGAAACTGATGGTTTCCTGGTGTTCTCCTATTCCATTCTCCCTTGCTGCATGAAAAGTGCCAGCATAATGTTCTGTCATCCTGTTCTGACCACTGATATATGTGTTGGGATTGTGTACATCATCATAAAATGTTTATTGTTCGTAAATCAATAGTTTTGAAATCTGTGGCCTTTGCTTCTGACCTGAAACATTGTTGATGTGCCAAAAAAATGGAAAAAAGAGCAGAAGACAAAAGGGAGGGGTGTGGGGACTTCCATTTTTTAAACTGTAGCTTGCCTTGACTGTGCTGGTCTTTGTAGGGAATGTTTTATCCTGATCTACAGGTAGATGTTGTGGCTTGCTTTTATGAAAATCTGTTTTCTCTCTCTAGTCATAACCAGTCCTGCATCTCCCTTGGAACCTGCAGGAGGATCCCAGCTTCAACATGGAGCGCAGTCCTCGCACAATGGGACACCCATCTCCTGCTCACATGTGATTGCTTCACATCAACCCCCTCTAAGTGTGGACAGGTAAGAGCACTGCTGAGTGCTGGATGATGTTTAGAGGAAAAGGGTGACTAGAGTAATAAATTATTTTCAGAGACAGCAACTTAGCAGTTGTCCTAGTTTTGAGGTGTGAGCTGCCCAGGGCAAAAAGACAGAAAGGTGTTTTACCCCAAAGGAGGTAAAACCACTTGCACAGAACTGGAGGTTAAATGTGAATGGTATATGCAAATATATACAGAAATACAAAAGGTATTCAGGTACACAAATTAGGCCCAGTTCTCCACCTGGCTAAAACCTTCCAAAGTTTTCCAAAAGCTTCCCCAACACACTCAACCTCAGCAGGCCCAGGAGCAGGGGAAACTGCCCCCCCCCCACACACCCCACCCCAGGATGAGCCCCAGGCCTCAGTCCCCACCAGACTGGATGCACCAGGCCTTGACCAAGCCTGAATGTCCACCCCCAACAAGCCAGTGGCGTAGCAAGAAATTAGCTTGCCAAGAAGGCTGCAGAAGGCTGCAGCCTCCCCCACAAACCAGAGAAATAACAGCCATGCATGCCAGCAGAGAAGGGAGAGAGAGTGAGAATTGGCTGTGATGTCTGCTCATATAGGGATGTACAGGAAAGGAAAATGGAGTAACAGTTTACTGTTCCCTGTCTGTTCCCCTAAGACTTTCTGGTCCCTGGAGGACTTTTATCTCTATGGTAGGACAATTTGTCCTAAACTCACAACAGCAGTAACTCTTTTTTGCTGTATTGCTGATGGGAAATTCTTCCCATTTTGTAGCACATTTACAGCACATTCTTTGCAGTGTTTGAAGCAATATGTTGTTTATTACATCAACTGAAACTTAATGGAAAAGGCTTTTTTTTTTTTTTTTTTT
>WBNM01026945.1:0-13543 GCA_013399055.1 Ramphastos sulfuratus
GGTCTCCTCACTACAAGAAAGACGCTAAAGTGCGTGTCCAGAGAAGAGCAACTAAGCTAGTGAAGAGACTAGAGATCAAGTCTTATGAGGAATAGCATAGGGTACTGGAGAAGAGGAGACTTAAGGAAGACCACCTTGCTCTCTACAACTACTTGAAAGGAGGTTGTAGTAAGGTGGAGGTCAGTCTCTTCTCCCTAGTATCAAGCCTGATACTAGGTAAATGGCCTAAACTTGTACGAGGGGAGATTTAGATTAGATATTAGGAAAAAAATCGTTTATTGAAAGAGTAGTCAGGCACTGGAATAGGTTTCCCACGGAGGTGATGGAGTCACCATCCTTGGAGGTGTTCAGAAAACATGTGGACATAGCATTTTGGGACATGGTTTAATGGCCATGGCAGTTTGAGGTTGATCTTAGAGGTCTTTTCCAGCCAAAAGAATTCTATGATTCTATATTGTTCTATAACATGATCTATTTATCATGCATAGATATTTCTTAATCTCTATGGAAAACTGGTTGTCATTAATCTTTTTCACTATAGACTTTCCCTGTAGTTATTTAGTGTCTTCACGAAAAGCCTTACTAAGATCTGACATGCTTAGCCTTTGCTGTTTTTTTTCCTCAAGAAAAGGAAATAATGAAAAAAAGCAAATATTTGTGGTGCAAAGATTCTCCATATATCAACATGCTTATCTGAAAATTACTCCTGTTCTTGCATACCCTCTCTTTGCATTCGTGATCATTCAAAACCTAATTAAGGAGTCCAGTCCCTGATCAATATCTGACAACATCACAATAGCAGCATTTCTCTAGCATAGCATGTTTAATTTTCAAAATACCACTCGGACACAAATAAGTTAATTATGAGAATAATTTAAGGGTTATTTTCATTTTGTATATTTGAAAGCATGCCAAAAGTATGTATAATGTATTTCTGTGCAATGTGTTTTGGGCAGTTGCACACTTGCTCTATTCATGCAGTTTGCCCAGAAATGACAGCATCTAATCAACATAGCACAAAGCTTGAGGTATTATTTATGATGATAGTGCGTCAAGACAATCTCTATGCGTACTCATAACCTACATCCCTATTGCCACTTAGGTCTGTAACTTTGAAGGATGAACTCTTATATCTTTATTAGACACTGTACAGATACAGTGTAATCAGGCAACTTGAGTGCTGTGATAGTTAATATAATTAATATCATCACAAATTCTCCTACCACAGGCAAGCAGGCAAACCTGTATCTTCTTCTATAATTAGTCTAATTATTCCCTTTGCTATATAATCAGACTATTGTTTAAGGTTATATATCTAGATTTTGATTCAGGTTAATACTTCTGGAGGAATTCCATATACAATTCACATAAATGCTGAAAGTGCAATTTTTGCTACATACCTATGGAAATCTTGATTTGATCTTGACAAATGTGGTCTGTAACTTTCATTGATATGAAAGACTGAGCTAACCAAAGACTTGTTATCCACCTCTGTTTTCATTCTCTTTTAGGTTAGAAACAGATACAAAATGCTTTGGAGTCAGACCTTACAAGCTCTGTGTAACCTTTGTAGTTTTAAAGCACTGTGCATAAATAAGTCATTAATATTAGAAAGAATTATTTATAGCAAAATTCAAGGAAAAGCATTTGAGCAACTGTGCAAGAAATAAAGAACAGTTTACTGGTATGTATGTGCTTCTTAAACTTTAACTACACTTGAATAGCACAGAAAGGTGCACAGAAATATTATATGAAACCAGAGAGAAATTAAATGCTGTCCCTAAGTACCTAATGTTAATGTCACATTCATTTGCAAGTCAGCCCTTATTAGCAGTTTAGGTTTCATCTACAGCCACATGTTAAGGATCTCGATGTTTAAACCCAAGTATAATAGCTCTGCAGGTAACTGCTTTGACAACTGGGTGATCCATAAGATGTTGCTCACAGACCAGTGAACTTCAAAAGAACACTGTAGCTGCAAACTTCAGACAGCAGGTAAGTTTTCTGCAAAAGTCATTCTTAGAAATTGTTAGAAAATCTCCTGCTCTAGGACTGTAAAGAGAGATAATTAGAAGATCTGGAGTGTTAGAATTATTTTCCTCCTTGCAAAATAATTACATAAAACCCCAGTCTTGGTAGGAGGTAGTAATATCTATTCCCAAATTACCTTCTCTCTGGATTATATCATTCATGTTTTTCCTGGCCAAAATAATCCTGCTTCTTTTGATACCCAAAGTACAGTTTCAGTATGAATGTGAAGAGTACTTTCCTCCTAAACTAACCCCTAAGGTACTGCAGTCTTCTGAGAATGTATTTTTGAAACTCCACAGACTGTTGAAGGCACTGACTCAAGTCTCTAGCTTCTCTCATTGAATGCTTGAGCAAAAAGAGCTATTATATAGTGACCAAGCAATTGAGGAAACATTAATGTCTCTGACAGTGACTTTCATAAGAGGGTCAGAGTATAAGTTTTCTTTGAAATGTCTCAAATATCAAGCCGCTTAGCAGGCCTGGGTGTGAGATCTTGATGTGTGCTGTGTTCTGGAGTTAGGATAAGAATAGTGTTGATAACATACTGATATTTAGTTGTTCCTGAGTAATGCTTGTACTAAATCAAGGACTTTTCAGCTTCTCATACTGAGACTGGGACTGCGCAAGAAGCTGGTAGCGTGCACAGGAAGGACAACTGACCTCGACTGGCCAAAGGGATGTTCCATACCACATGAAGTCATGCCCAGTACATAACCTGAATAGAGTGGAGTTGGTCAGGAGCACCACAGCTTGGGGATCGGCTGGGCATCGGTTATCAGGTGGTGAGTAACTGTATTGTGCATAACTTCTTTTTGAAGTAGCATTTTTTTATATTATTTTTTTCCCCCTTAGTTTTCAGTCCTGTTCAACTGTCTTTATCTCAGCTCACAAGTTTTAGAGGTCTTTGATCTGGTTCTCTTTTCCATCCCACTTTGGTGGCTGGGGAGTGAGTGAGCAGATGTGTGGTGCTTAATTGCCACCTGTGGTTAAACCACAACAGATTCCCAAGCTATGAGAACCCTGTCAAGTTATATCTGTCAGATGAGCAACCTATTAATCGACATTTTGTTAGTTCATCCCAAATGTGGGCAATTTCTTTCACATAGGTTCCAAGTTATATGTTTTAATTTATAATTAAAATAGCTAAAGGCATTTGTAGACAAGTGCTGGTAAAACTAGCTCCATCTTTAGTTTCATGCCTCTGCCAGAGACCGTCATTCCCTGAAATTAAATCAGCAGAACGAAAGTTTGCATATGTGTTAACCACTTAGTATAAAACAACAGAGTAGATTAAATAGGAGTTTAAACTAGTCTCTAAGACAAAAGGAATATTTGTTCTGCCATACTGGCTGCAAGAACAGTTCAGCAACAGAACAAGAGCGAACAAGTTGGATGGGGGAATAATGTCTAAAACCATGGCTGTTGCAACTGTTTGTTAAGGGAAAGAAAATCAGAGTGCTGACAGTGCATACAGGCTGAGCCAATGTGAGGTAGCTCATTAAGCCACAGAAATTGAGTGACATTTGCTTGTGTGCCCACAGTTAACACTCCAGGGTTCTGGCCAGTTTTGGGAAGACTTAGGTGCAAGCTGTTCCTGCTGAGCAGGTCTGGGAAGAAAGAAACTCCCAAAGCTAGATGGGAAGATGAATTTAGGTATTTATGGTACACCCAATCACTTCCGAATAACACCTCATAGGAGTCTGACTTCCTCAGAAACACTACTTCAGTTTGTGAGGCATTTAAAAATTAGATTATCTTAATTTCAGATATGAAAAGATATGACTGGTTGGCTTAAGAACAGTCTGAATGAATAACCAACATAAGTAAACAGAGGAAACCTACTGAATGGGTTAAATTTATGCCTGAGTCACTGCCAAATCTTCAGCTAAGAACAGGAAGTTTATTGGCAATTTTCTGAAAGAGGAGGAATCCAATGATAAAATGTGAGCTATTTGTCTTCCTAGTCATTAAAGGAAATTCACTTTAAGGATGTTTCTCGAGTGGCTGCTGCTGCTGCTGTGCCCATTATAATTTATCAGTGTGTCTGCTGGTAGTATTATCATCAGTAGGGGCTCAGGTGGACTTCCATTAGTGCTATCAAAGTCCTCATTGGCAAAATATTCCAATGACCTAGATGGGATCTATCAAAAGCTTTCAAAGCCTCATCTGTCATTGATATTTTTTCTGCTAATTATTTTCAGCAAGTTTGTAAGATAATTCCTTAGGATGAGTTATCTAGGGAAAAGCAGTTACAAAAAAAAATATTTAATAAATAAAACTGTGTCAGTCATCATAATTTTCATTTATTTATGGATCATATCTTTCACAGCCTTCATCTTCTTATGTGACATTTAGAATACAAGCTCTCAGGGAGACATATTTTCTTACCTATCTTTCCTCAGGTCCTAACTTTGGTAGGGGTCTTTGAACATCATCAGAGTAGATGTTTAAAACTAATATGACTATATATAATAAATGTAATAAAGCACACTTCCAGTTCTGGACCTCCCAGTTCAAAAAGAACATAGGACTGCTTGAGAGTCTATTGCAGAGCCGCAAAGATGATTAAAGGAATGGAACATCTGTCTGAGAGACTGAAGGAGCTGGCGCCCTTTACCTTGGAGAAGAGGAGACTGCGGGGTGACCTCCTTGATGTTTATAAATATGTAGAGAGTGAGTGCCAGGAGGATGGAGCCAGGTTTCTCTCAGTGACGCCTGATGACAGGACAAGGGGCAATGGGTAGAAGCTGAGGCACAGGGAGTTTCATGTAAGTATCAGGGGGGAATTTTTCCCTGTGAGAGTGACAGAAGACTGGAACAGGCCGCCCAGGGGGGTTGTGGAGTCTACCTCTCTGGAGATATTTAAAACCCACCTGGATGTGTTCCTGTGTGATCTGGTATAGGTGATCCTGCTCTAGCAGAGGGGTTGGACTGGATTATCCTTTGAGGTCCATCCCAGCCCCAGACATTCTGTGATTCTGTGATTCTTTAAACATATATTGCACTACTTTTATGGCTCTCCTGCTTGCTTTGCTGTGTTAAATTCATGCCAAGTAATGAAAAGTCAAGCTTCCTTATTTTCTTTGTCTAAAATGCCTGCATATGACAGCCTGGGAAAGGGAGGGAGAAGAATACATCCAAGACTAGACGATCTAAAAAACGTCATCTCCTAATTCTTTGTCAAACAGCAACAGAGACAATGTGCTCTACGACACTGCAAAAGAAAGGTGTATTGTATTATCTTGTTAAGAATGTTGACCTGTGCAAAAATTCCATCACTTGCAAGTCTTAACTGGTCATCAACTGCCCTTCCTGACCTTACACTAGGAATAAATTTGTAATATTAATAATCTTATTTTCATTCATAATTATATTTATTGTAGTTTCATCCCATGAGGCTTAGTACAATAACATAAAAAAAAAGCAGTGTCTACTCTTATTGCATGTATTTAATATGGAAGGCAACAGGTAAATGCAGCAGACAGAAGCAGAGTTGCATAGGATTACAGTAAAAACTCTTGTGAAAAGTGGTAAACAACTATCACAACCATAACCTATAAATTTATTTTTAACAAAAAAAAAAACCCAACCAAAAAAACAACAACAAAAAAAAAAGGTGATTTATGACTCTCTCTTTCCCTTTCTCCCAACATATCATTGCCTCTTTTAGCACTTACTATTTCCTCTCCTGGTTGTCAATCATTATATGCAGCCAGCTGGGTGAGTGAAAAAATCTGCTATGATCAAATGCAGTTACTCTCTCTCAACACCCCCTGATCACTCAGTGGACTCAAGAGACTGAGGTGAAGGTAGTGGATTTCCATCACTATTTGACGTGAATCTCAAAAACACTTCGTAACCCACCTCTAGAAGTGCACTTGTCAAGACCAAAAGGCAGAAAAAATAGCAGTTTTCAACTAAGTCAGTTAAGCTAGCAAGCTGGGAAAGAAATGTTGTATTCTGGCAAATGTTAACAGTGTGCATGCAATTTTCCTACACATTTTGAATAACTGTTGGCTCAGTACTTTTTAAAATATTTTTTGGATGGCTATATTTAAAGATGGTAGCTTACATAAAAAATTTCTTCAGTTCCTTGAAATGTAAAATAACAGCTAGCATTGACACTGTTGCTGCTGTGTTTTCATGTGATTTGACCTTTGCAGTTTTTGAGATCATGGTGAATATGGTAATACTGTAGTGCCACGCTATGTTAGCAGTGAGTATTATTGTCAAATAACTTGAGATGAGTCCAAAGCAAGCCATGGCTTAGCTCTCCGTTAACTATGTTGTTACTCAAACTGCAGAGTGAAGTCAGCCTATCTGGGTTTTTAGGTATTTACAAAAGTCATAATTAATGAAATAAGGTTTATGTAAAGTAAAGCCTGAGGTTGAAACCTAGTGTTTTGTTGCAAGTTTGGTTTGGAGGAAGCACGTATTCAGAAGGTATATTGTAAGTGTTCTGGTTTACAAGATCTATTTAGTCAGGAGATTATTACATATTCTTGTCTGTCCTGCCACTGCCGTATCATAGCAAGGTCAACAGAATGGGTAGCACATCTGCTCCTCAGTTTTCAGAGTTTAGCATTTTTCTGTTAACCAAGACTAATATTCACATTGTAAGTGAGAAATTTTGTTATAACAGTTTACATTTATATACTGGGCTGTGAGTGAATAACCAAATCATTCCCATCTATGGATGCCTTTGGACGTGGTTCAGTTAGTTGTGAAAGCATTACATTCTTACTGCAGACGCGTCTTAAATAATTTGGAATTCAGGCTTTGCGTCAGACTGGCAATGTAAAGAAATCGAACAATATCTTCTGACAGCAATATCTTGATGCAAGAAAACATTGACTTTTTGCCAAGTCCAGATGTCGTGATGGTATGTCAGAATTGGAAGGGGGTTGAACAGTGGGCACTGAGTGATTCTTTCTGGCAGAGTAGCTCCTTGGGCATTTCTGTCTGTCAGTGCAGATGACATAAGCCCTAAGGCTCTGCTAGAGGCTAGCTGGATCCAGCTAGCACCCAAAATCCGATTTGTATGTTGAACATTGTGCATGGCATGGGCATGCCGTGTGTATCTACTGTTTGTCTCTACTGAGTAATTTCAGCCATAGGCAACTTTTCTGTTCAAAACACAGACAAGATAACTGAAGTTGATAACAGATTTGCTGGTTTGCCACAAGCTAACACATCTTCATGATTTTTTTTAAAAATAGGTTGTGCTTTCTAATCTCGCTAATCCCATCTGAGAACTCAGATTTGTAAACAGTCATCTAAAAATAATCTTGTTTGGAATCTGTGTTACATTTTTCAGTAGCTGACTAACCTAATAATGCACAGTATGAAATAGATGTGAATCAATTGACCTAAAAGTATCTAGACTTTCAGGCAAAGGACATCTTTTTATAGGTTACACTTCTGATTATGGAAAAAAGAGAAAACTGATGATACACCTTATGGTAAGAATTTTGTGCTAGCTAGCAAACAAGCTCCAACCTATAAGAATCCTGTGGATTATTTACAAGCATGAAGTATTGTCTGATTTAATTTATCTTTCAATATGTAACATTTATTGTGATTTAGTCATATTTGTTATAATGTAGCCAACAAGAATCAATTAGCAAAGAATGAAGAATGCTATGATATCAAATTACTTTAAATAAAATCATGCAGGATTATCTGTTAAACTGATATTTTAGAAAAAATATTGAAATTATTAAAGAAAATAACAAAGTCAAGTCAGTGTAAAGGAGGATGACTTTTCACCTAGCACTAAAAAATGGGAAATATTTTTAAAGGATTATTTTTTTTTCCTCACATAGGCCACACATTGAGACATTAAATTGAAAATCCCTCCTATTTTCCATTATAATTGTATCTATACTAAGTAATCAATATTGAGATCATATTTTCTTTGCATGATTCGTTCCTAATGAAAAGAAAATCCTTATCCTGAAACTTCTAGGATCTAACAAGCTAATTCAAAGGGTAGCGGAAAGAAGCCCATTGACTTTAGCATACGTTAAATTGTTCCCTCAGTATGATTGGAATGTCTGATCATTTAATGGTGCATGCTTTGGAGAGCTTTTGAACATGGAAAGAGAAAGAAGGCTTTCTTCCTCCTAAGTCATGAATAGTTATAACACTTCAAATATTGTCACTTGTTCTTTTGTTGTGACTGTAAAAAAAAAATAATAGCTCTTTACACACACAAAAAAACATGGGGGGAACATGACAAGTTGGGGTGGTGGTGAGAAAATATACCAATGAATGTCTGCAATACACTATCATTCGTGCTGCCATTCTGGATTTAATAAATTATTTTCTATCAGGTATATTTTCATATCTTTAGAAAAAAAACTTTTATTATGGGGATCACTCATTTTATAAAAATGAAAAGCAATATTGACAGAGATTCAGCGATACTGAAATTAAGTATGTCCCCAGATACACAGGTCATTTCTCTGGAGTGCTTCCTAATCAGGCTAAGGTAAACCTATAATTATTGGTCAAGTAAGGCAAGTTTCTTCTTTTAGTTTCAGACGTGTTCTTTACCTTCCTGAGAAGTTTCCAAAAGATCAGATAAAGTATTGACAAAAGAGAAAAAAAACAACCAATAGCATGATCACTTCCATTCTGTAGGTCCCAGTGTAGCTAATGATTTCTTATGAATTGAATAAAATAGAGTCTTGGGTGTTTTTGGTTGGTTGGGGTTGATTTTGGGTTTGGTTTTTTTTTTTTTTTTGGTTGGTTTTTATTATGCTTTCTTTGATTTTGGCCATCATATTTAAACTGAGGAAATTATAGGGAAAGGTTCATGATTGTTACCAGTGTTCAACATAACATTTATGATACTGCAGGCTTTCATTGACAAAATATACCCAAGGAAAATTTTGTCATGTCCTTCTCTAAATGCTCCTGGAGTCCAAAATTAACCAGTAAACATATTTCCTCATCTAATCCTAGTCTTGAAGCAAATATAAATGACCTTTTTAGATCAGTAGATATCGAGAATTTCGATTTGTGTAGTACCTCTGGCTTTCCAAATGAAATCACAGTGCATATCAATAGAACACTGAGGCAAAATAAAATTCCAGTTATCTGGCCTGCTCATTATCAGAGGACTGTACTATATTTCTTTAAAAAAAGTTAAAGTGTGGCACTGTTTGTGATCATTCAGTATCACTGTGTGTAAAAATATTTACACTCTATTACAAATAAAATCCTCTGAAATATTTACATTTCTAATCATAACATTACATTTCTAATCATAACACTTAGAAGGTTTCTGAAATTGTTTGGCAAATATAGATGTTTTCAAGTGATGAAAAAAGTCTGATTTTCTGCAATACTCCCCTATCATATAGAGTGTTCAGGACATTGTTAATATTTAGAATGCACAGAAATTAAAAACAAACACAAGATAGTTTCCGTTCTCTTTTACAACTGTATCAGAAAATGAAATGCTGACTTTTCAATTTCCCAAAGGGATTAGAGACTATGTAGCATGTTTCTGATTCCTAATTCAAAAATATCAACCTAAAGTTGCCAGCAGCCTCCTGTCAGTGTGAATCGCCCATGCTGACACATCAGCTGAAGTATATGGAAACATCTTTGTGAAGTCAAATGACTTTTTTAAGGTCATGCCTCTGAAATAAATACTGAGTTTGTGAGTCACTGCATTTTTTGATAATAGAACATGTTCTTTGTTTCTCTATTTACATTATAAACTAGCTCTTTAGAGCAGAGGCTTCTTTCTTAGTCATATTTGTTGAGCATAGACTGACTTGATATTGCCTAGCCTGCAAAATAATGAATAGAATATTGTGAAAAGTAAAGGAAAGCATTATTTGGGACAAGACTGAGCCTAGTTATACTACATTATCACAAGACGCTCCCAGATAAAAATGGGTTCCTTAACACACTAGGTTAAGAACAAGCAGACTCTGCCTATAAAGATGGTCTATCACTGAATGAAACAAGCAAAACCATAGATAAATATGCATGTATGCACATATATACCCATATACTTGTTGATGTATCTTGCATTACTGATGTATCAGTAATATTATGAACATTTGTGGTCCCTGTTCTTACTGTTCTATCTTTTATGAAGAAAAGATACAACATTTTAGTAATATTAAGGTAGGAAAATAAAATTAAAATAATACTTTTAAAAAATTATTTGTAATATTCTTCTAATACTAAAAGCAATTGTTCATGTTACAGGTATGCAAAAGTGTGTGTGGACATGAACAGAAATTCAAAATCATACTTGATTTTGTTTTGATTTTTAAGTGTAAGGTAATCTAACTATTCTGAATCAATTCTTGCAGTCTTCTGTCTGTGTTACTTAATTCAATTACCGAGTGTTCAAGGGTAAGAAATGGCTGCAGAAAATCAAACAGACAAAAAAGCGATTAATTCTTATTGGCTGAGAAGACAGTGAATCTGGGAGGTGGACTAGTAATTTCACCCTGAACAATGGCTATATGTTTCACACTGATTATCTATGTTTACATTTCTTTTAGATTTAAAGAAAAAAAAAAAAAAGAAAAGAGAGAGAGAAAATAACAGTGTAACTGTATCAAGGACAGTATTTTTCTTTCACTTTTTGTATACCTTTTCTTTCAAATACTAATTTTGACTATGATGTCATTTGGATTTCATTCTGAAATTGTATTGTACACCTGGTAGGAATTTCAAGGCTTCCAGAATGTTTCATCCCAGTTGTACAATACGGTATTTTTTCTCAAGGACGTCAAACCTCTGTGCATAGATGCATTTGAGTGAAGGGGATGAATAACCTGATTTCAGAAACTTTAAGAAGGACTTCAGAATCTGACTTCATAAATCTTTGAAATATATTATAGATTCCCATACAACATGGAATGTATCAAAATAAATCCCTTCTCATGCTTTTACCCTGTCACAAATAGTGTGCAACCGGTGGTTTGGTCTATGTGCAGAGAGCTGGTTGAGAGTGTATTATTATCAGGACATATAATACTCTCTGAATTTAGCAGAATCAGAGTTGTGCAGCCAGCAGCAGCTGTTAAAAAACTTTTGAAATCTGTTTCTGAAACTTCCTTTCAGCAACATTTCCATGATGCTACACTAATGGATTTGTATGCTAGAAACAGAAATTAGGAGACATCACATAGAAAAGTTGTAACTGAAAGCATTACTAAGTTGCCAAAAGCCTCTGAAACAGATCACAGTTCCATAGTTTTTACATTGCATGGTATTTATTGCAGCATAACCATCAGTTAGACATGATCTCATTCCAGAAGGATTCTCAGCAAACTCTGAAAAACATTTGTGTATTTCAAAATCATAGCAAAGACAGTTATGCATAAGAATGGTGGTTCTTATGCAGTATCCCTTCTTTGGTCATCATAGAGAACTACATCCTAAATCTTGTAATTGCACTGAATGGAAGCCCAGATCAACCCATTAGCTTAAATTCTTGTCGGGGAGGGGTAATTAGGTACTGCGAGACGATATTATAAAAATATTAATATATAATTTATTAATATTAAACAATCGGAACTCGCACCACCCCCTACCACCATTTAATAATATCAATAGTAACAGGCTCTTTGCAACGTTAGGAAACTATGTACAGGTTATAACAGGATCTGGAAATAACTGTTAAATATATATATTAACAGAACTCAAACCAAACTGGAAAAGAGAAGGTTTGTGGTGAATGTACCACCTGCGGCCAGTACGCCGCTTGTTCACTAGATGGACCCGAGAAGAGAAGCAGCTTTCTGCNCATGCTGCTGGGTGTAAAATTGTATTTTGTGTGAATAATGGCTCCAGAATTTGTCTGGAATTTAAGAGAGCAAATCAGACAAGACAACAAGACAAACTTTACTGCCCGTGGCACAAAAGCCCAGTCACGTAAAACACCTGGACAAGTCCTTGATCTTAGACAGTTAAAGTCAACTATCTAAACCTGTATCTATACATGTGGAAAAGCTTTCAGACTTTGCAGGCAGAAGTTTGACTTTAAGTATGAACTTTTTCAAATTAGTTCTACTACAATATTTAAAAATGCAGCCAAAATCATATCATATTATTGCTCTTTTTTGACACAAGGACGCTGATTTTTTTATACATTTATACACAAAAGATGAACAGAAGGAAAGACTTACTAGCTGCATGTGTATGAACAGAAAATCATTTTGAGGCATGATGAAGCATTCATCTAAGAAAACAAATCAATTTCCAGTTTAAAGTTTGGGATTTTCTTCCAGTCAAAGAAGTAATATACATTAAAAACAACAACAACAAACCAAAATGTGTGTCATGGTTTAAAGTGAGACAAATTGCTCATTTACCTCTTCCAACAGGGGCAAATGAAAACCTCTCACACAAAGGTTTGGATAGGATTGGAAACTTTAAATGGAAGGGCTATTTACAACTACTTAATTAATTACAAAAGTAGAAAAACATATGAAATACACAAATTAATATTCAGTCTTGGCCCAATCCTTTGGCCTGGACATAACACAAAAGCTTATTAAGCCAAAACTTTACACAAAACCTCCACCAAATCAGACCAAAACACCACCTGGGGTTTAGCATAAACCCTGGTGTTCTTTCTTCCCCCCAGCCCATCACTAGGCTGGTTCAGGCTGGTCAGGCCCAAACTGCCCTCCCTCATTTCTACCTCCAGAGACCCATCACGGCTGCAACGCACACCCCATTGCTAGGCCATAACTGCATAGTAAAAATACCAGGATATAAAAGAGGTGCCTCCCACAGGAGAGAAGAAGGAAGAAAGAGAGAGAAAATAACTTTGCAAACAGATTTATAAGAAGGCAGGACTTATGAGTATGAAATACAAAGATTGCACTTTCCAGTACACCTCCTGGACCTCTAGCTCTTGAAGGTCTGTAACTTGATGGTTCTTAAAAGCACCACCCAGCCTCAAATTGTCACAGCAAGCCTTTAATGAACTAGTTGTTTGAACACTTTTTACAATTTCTTTAAAAACAAAACTCTAATCAGAATTTTTAATAAGTTTAAGTGACAAATATGTAGAATCATAGAATCATAGAATGGTAAGGTTGGAAGGAGACAGTATCACAGTATCACAGTATAAGCAACGTTGGAAGAGACCTCAAAGATCATCAAGTCCAACCCACCACCACAGACCTCAAGACTAGATCATGGCACCAAGTGCCACATCCAAACGTGCCTTGAGCACCTCCAGGGACGGTGACTCCACCACCTCCCTGGGCAGCCCATTCCAGTAGCGAATGACTCTCTCAGTGAAGAACTTTCTCCTCACCTCCAGCCTAAACTTGCCCTGGCACAGCTTGAGACTGTGTCCTCTTGTTCTGGTGCTGGTTGCCTGAGAGAAGAAAGCAACCTCCTCCTGGCCACAACCACCCTTCAGGTAGTTGTAGACAGCAAGAAGGTCTCCCATGAGCCTCCTCTTTACCAGGCTAAACAATCCCAGCTCCCTCAGCCTCTCCTCATAGGGCTTGTGCTC
>WBNM01026945.1:14119-27292 GCA_013399055.1 Ramphastos sulfuratus
AAACAGCACTGGTCCCAGCACTGACCCCTGAGGGACGCCACTTGTCACCAGTCTCCAGGTGGACATTGTGCCCTTGATCACCACTCTCTGTGTGCGACCATCCAGCCAATTCCTTATCCAGTGAGTGGTCCACCCATGAAGTCCATGTTTTTCCAGTTTGGTGACCAGGATGTCATGTGGGACAGAGTCAAATGCCTTGCTCAGGTCCAGGTAGATGACATCGATTGCCCTTCCCTTGTCCACTGTCACTGTGACTTCATCATAAAAAACCACCAAATTTGTCAGGCAAGATCTACCCTTGGTGAAGCCATTGCTGGTTACCATCAACCACCTCTGCTTTGTTTTCCATTTGCCTTAGCAGAGCTTTCAGCAGGATCTGCTCCATGATCTTGCCAGGCACAGAGGTGAGGCTGACTGGTCTGTAGTTCTCAGGGTCGACCTATTTTCCCTTCTTGAAGATATATGGTGCATTCATTAAAGAGGAAGGAAATAAAAATTCCTGTTATGCTTTTTTTGTAATATCTTAAGATTTTTCACTTAGAACAGAAAGATTAATGCTGAACATATCAGTAGGAAGAAACTACACATAAAACCAAGAAATGCCTTATTGGCCAGTCAGTAGTCCTAATAGAAAACCCTATTTCATCACATGAGCTTGGTCACTTTCTGTGATTCATTGCTTTTGTCCTCACCCAATATCTGTACCTGGCATATTAGGAAAGCTAGATAGGACACCTCAGAGTGGTCCTTCCATTGTTAAGTTACTGATTTGTTGCAGGTGAGTGTGTATAACTCCTTTCTGACTCTGACAATAACATATACCACCAATGTAGCAATAAAATATAATGCATACTTGATTATGGTGAGAAAAATGCACAACAGAAAAGCCTTTTAAACACATCTCAGTGTACAGAAATCTGAGTCTTAGGAATATACAATATATGTAAGTCATTTGATGGGATTAGTTATTCTTTCTTCATATTTTTACTTCTTTGAAATTTGAACATCCACTCCCTACAATGCAGACAAACTATATGAAGTGCTTTTGGATGCTAGGGAACAAGAAGCCACACAGGTGAAAAATACTAATTTTTGTGATATATTGCTTGACCAACAGTACCCCCTTTTCTTTGGAAAATGCTAGTGTGACATATGCAGTGTAATTTACACATTAAGAGTTTAATTTAACAAGGCAAGAAATAACAAGTGGAAAGTTAGCTAAGATCTCCATTTTTAGTTTGTTAACATTTGCACTACAGAAACAGAAGAGAAACTGAGGTGGAAATTGGAACACAGAAGCAGCTGTGTTCATCTAACATTTGTTGTTAGATGACGGAGAAAGCAGAATTAAATAGGGTGTTGCTAATGGGGTCATATTCAGCAAATTTATGACCTCTTTGTTAGCAAAATGAAAAGCTCTTTCACAAAGAGCATCAGTTTAGTGGTACTACTGTTTTCACTGTATATTGCCTGAAACATGCAGTTTTGAGTTGTACACCTAAAGGAAGAAATCCCCATAATCACAAAATAACATGTATTAGAGGAAAGAGGTAGGCCAAATCACTAAGTCTGTACTTGCACAAAGCTCCTGTTTGTCTCAGTGATATTGCTGCTCAGATAATTGTTGCATGTGGAGGCTTTAATCTAATTAACAAGGTATGAAAATATACACCAGAACAAAGCAGATTACACGGTCACCCAGTTTCTGATTTCAGCACTGAAAATCAGATTAGATAAAAGTTTCTGTCACTCTGTGTTATGCTTTTACATTTTTGTGTAATTACAGTTGTAAATGGCAAGAGCTTTGGAAGAGATTTTAAATGAAAGAAGTGCTCTTCCTATGCCAGTATTTGAGTAATGCCTCAGTAACGACTTATGACCAATGACTTCATTTGAGTTAGACAGTACATGAATTAACCTGAACCCATGGTCAAGTTCATGTGTCCCAGCCTAAACAGCATCCAGTTTCTGTATTCCATGTATACTCATGCTTGTCACAAGCTGTCTGCATCCCGTTTCTGAAAGAAATTGGTGTGCAGACTGGCTCATTCCATATTTAACGCTAGCTTCAGCAGTAATTAAAAATTAGGAGAGATCTTCAGGAAATCAATTAATTATGCATGCAAAATGCACCAGCTAAATTTTGACGCACAATTAGATGACTAATCATAGTTTGAAAAGGTTGAGAATTGCAGTTGCACACTTATAAGGGTGCTGCTGACCTATCCTATCTCAGATGCCTGTACTTTCCTGTTTCAAAGCTTAGTTTGTTTGCTACTAAGATCTGATAGGTATTTGACACACCTGCAACGAACTGTTTGCACGCAAACTGTTTACACTAGCAAGGCTAGCAACTGTCAACATTGGAAGTCCAGAAACTTTGGTATCTGTATTTCTTTGCTCACTGTTGGGAATATCCTTATCCCCAGTTTTGACAAGTTTCAACACCAGTTTCTCCAGCAACTTGCATTTGCAATAGATCAATATTATGAGAAAATGAATGGTCATTTGGACTGGTGTGCAGGACAGTATTTATGCATGTAAAGCTCTGGGAAGGAAGATAAGTTACATCTGTCCTGAAACTGCTATCCAGCTTCAAAACCAATGTCATTTAAAGGCAATTGTCAACAAAATTGGGAATAAATTATTTCTTTCAATGCTGTGTATTCTGCTGTATTTCCCAGTGTGATATCACATGTTGATCTCTGTCAGTTTGACAACTTTAATAAGCTACTGCCTAACCATCTGACTAGCTCATCCCAGATTAATTCCAGTTTATGTTTTCAGGGATCACTTATTATTCTATTGGAAATTGCCTGCCCAGTTGCTTTTGTTTTGCAGGAAAACTACATCTTTACAATATCATCACTTCTTACCGGTTCACTTGGAAGCTTTTTTTTTTTGTTTTTGTTTTTGTTTTTGTTTTTGTTTTTGTTTTTGTTTTTGTTTGCTTTTCTTTGTTTAATACACTTATTTCTGGAACATACAACCATAACAGAAGTGACACAGTTCTCACTGTTTAAGTGCAACCATGAATCACACAACAGCTGTCAGCAGCTGTAAAAGGGTTTTCATTCAGCAGATTAAAAGTATGGAACGGGGCTTCCTCAGGTCACAGAGCAAGTGACTGATAAGAGTGGATGACTAGCACTCAGTTCTCCCAGTATGTACCTCAGCTTCCACTCCTTTGCTGTGGAAGCAGTAGTTGCCTTGTATATGTGACTACAAAAATATTTGATGCATGATTATAAAGAAACTCAGAGCAACAGACTAGCTTTCTGCCCTTTTCTAGCACTTTTTATTTCACTACTTACAGATCACCTGACATAACACCTGATGTGAGTGAAATACAGCCCTGAAGGCAGATTTTGTAGCTATTTAATACTGTAATAATTCACATTATACATCAAAATATAGCAAAAAGAATCATCTCTCACACAAGTGCTGAAAATGAAAAAAATACGTTTTTGTTTTAGTTTTGCCATTTAGATATTAATGCTTGTAAAAAACATTATTCATAAGAAATATCTCAGTAATGTGGTCAGGTTTGCCATTTTTATGGCCTTTCCTCCAATGAAATAGAGAAATATGAAGAATATAGGCTAAATTCAGATGCTGTAATGTATAATGAATAGTATTTTACTCTGAAAGTAGTCTTTAGTAATCATACTCTCTTGAATATGGAAGTATATTTGGAAGTATAAGGTATCAACCAAGTCGCTCGAAGCCTTTCCCTCTCTTTAGATGGAATAATATTTCTGCAAGATCAGAATTAAGAAGATCACAAAATTCCTTGGAGGTGCCCCTCCAATTACTGTCCCATCAGATATCTGATAGGTTAAATTGTATCTTCTCCAATAAGAGAATTTCATGATGCTCCTAAGTGCATAAGAAAACAGAAAGTAGAAGTAAACTGAATAGGAACATGAAACTCATATTTGAAGTTATTATGGCCAGGATATACTAAATTGAAATGCAAAGGAGATGTTATGATGCACTTTTTCAGTCTGAATGATGCCTTTCTAGGTGTTCCTCTTTCAGTCATACCACTAAAAATACTAAATAGCAGTAAACCAAATAATAATACTAGACCCTGTCCAATTCCTCTTCCATCTAGGAACCGATCACAGTGACTGCAGCTACAGCGTGTGTTAATCAAACCGTTACCACCGCTACCACAAATGTATTTATCATTTTCAGAAAGACTAATGAAAGGAATACAATATCAGGTAATACCTAAAAGGATTGTGATTGTGTAACAACAATAAAAGACAAATATTAGTGTAACATGTACTTTAAAATGCTATTTCAAAACATTTGGGTTTTCTTAAGTTGTTCTAATCATAAAATCACAGGATCATAGAACATTAGAGGTTGGAAGAGACTTCCAGAGATCATTGAGTCCAAACCCCTTGCCAAGGCAAGATCACCTAGGGTAGTTCACACAGGAATGCATCCAAGCGGGTTCTGAAAGCCTCCAGAGAAGGAGGCTGCACAACCTCTCTGGGCATCCTGTTCCAATCAAGAATATGTCCAATGCCTTTTCCTGGAATATACAATTTATACTGTGTCTTAATGCTGTAAATTAAATCTTTGTGCACCATTATCACTACCACCACTGGCTGTCCCCATTATGTTATTCTTTGTAAATTAAGTTGTTGCAGTATGCTAGCCAATAATAAATAAACAACAGTGCTAGACAGCCCCAGTGCAGCCCACAAGTCATTGTCTTATCAGTGCACATATAACTAGCTTCTTCACATATGTCAGCTTTTATGTTTATGTTTATGTTTATAGGTATAGGTATAGATATAGATTCTTTTCAGTGTTTAAAACTGGCCAAATTTTTGTCACTAGGAATTGAAAGAATAGGAAAAAAAAAGACAAAGAAAAAACTAAAAATGCATAAAAATGCAGGGTACCAGGTGGCTGCCTTGTTGTTGCATTCGGCAATTTTTTCCATAACAAGCACATCCTGTATTGTGTGTGTCTACTCAGTCATTGATGGAATTTCTCTGCTTTTCCAATTTCTCACAATGACACTTTTCAATGCCACGATCACGGCTGAGAGCAGAGGTCACTACACTGCCTCCTGGTCAGCAATTTCAGGCACAGCAAAATAAAAGATGTGTCAATTTGTGTTTGCTTGTTTTGGGAAGTGGGGTTTTATCTTCATTTTTTTCTTTTTGTTTTAGTCTGAGTGACAGGCTTCCTGGTTGAAGTAATTCACCACTCACCTTTCCTCTTTTCAAACAATTTGCAATACCATTAGTTTCTGATGTCACTTTTGTATGCTCAACATGTTGCAGTGTTTTTGTGTGTTTAATTTATTTGCAGCATTAAGTAAGTTGATCACAAATGTCAGGGGCTGGAAGAGACCTTGAAAGATCTAGTCCAACCCCCCTGCCAGAGCAGGATCACCTATACCAGATAACACAGGAATGCATCCAAGGGGGTTTTGAGTATCTCCGGAAAGGGAGACTCTACAATCCCCCTGGGCAGCCTGTCCCAGTGTTCTGTCATCCTCACAGTGAAAAGAATTCCCTGTCATATTTACATGAAACTTTCTATGCCTCAACTTACACCCATTGCCCCTTGTCATGTCGTTGGGCAATAGCAAAAAGACCCTGGCTGTATCCTCCTGGCACTCAACCTTTACATATTTATAAACATTAATGAGGTCGTCCCTCAGTCTCCTCTTCTCCAGGCTAAAGAGCCCCAGCTCCCTCAGTCTCTCCTCATAAGACAGATATTCCATCTCTGTGGCTCTGCACTGGACTCTCTCAAGCAGTTCTATGTCCCTCTTGAATTGGGGGGCCCAGAATCGGACACAGTACTCCAGATGCAGCCTCACCAGGGCAAAGTAGAGGGGCAGGAGAACCTCTCTCAACCTACTAGCCACACCCCTTTTAATACACCCAAGACACTCCTTTCTGTCTAGGATTGTGCAATAAATCATTGACATACAATTGAGGGGGAAAACAAAGCAGGACGTGGAGGGTCCTTTCTGTTGAATGTTGCTTCTCTATTCTTACAAGCAACATTTGGGACATATCATAGTATAATCGTAGTATAAGCATCAATTATGTCCATGGGGATATTTTTCATATATAAACAACAAAATCTTTCTTGCCTTATTCCTTCTGGGTTTACAGCACTTTGTCTTTCCTGCATAGCCTATAGTTAGCAAAATGAACTGTCTCCCAAAAAATCATTACTTAATTTCTTTCCAGCAGATATTCAGGTACAGGAAGTGTGGCTATTTAAACAGATGCACTGGATATCAGTATAGTGGTGCCAAAGGAAATCAATAGTTTTTGCCATATGCTGCTCCTTCCTTGGTTTCAAGTAAAGGTGATCCCCATAATGTGTGAAAGGAATAACATAAATGTTATTTATCACTCTTTTTTTTTTTTTCCTTCCTACTGTTGCTTAGTCTGAGAAAATGAATCTCAAAACCAAGCCCATATGAGATGGTATCTTATGGATCTTATCTCCTTTCAATAACTAAATTTCCTCTTTAGCACCAACACCTGATTTATTTTTTTCTACTAGAAAGAGGATAAAATATTTTCCCATGAGAGTTGTATTTGCCAACAAATACTTGAAATGTCCTTAAGCTCCTATTGCAATATCTATTTACACTTCCCTTACATATGAAAGCCCAGCATCTAAATAACAACTCTGAGTTATTCCCACCTCACATCTTCCTTTGCCATCTTGGTTGGGATGAAAAAAAAACCCAGAACAACCACTACCATTTTGTGAATCTATTTCTCTTAATTCAAGGAGTACAAGAAGTATGAAAGAGACAAATATTCTTCAAGGACAACCTTCTTTTATTTCCACAAGGAATGCTCCTTTTGTCTTCCTCCCTGCTGACCCCTCCCCATACAAATGCAAGATGCAAGACTCCTCCTGATTGTAGGGGTGATTCTTTCCATTGATGGCTAGAAAAATAAGTAGATAAATAGATAAATTACATTCATACTGGAATGTAACAAATGTAAGAAAATGAAAGAGACAGTTTGGAGATAGCCATAGACTCCTGTTAAAAGCAGCAAAAAGCAAGGCAAGTGGTAGCCTATCTGGTAATGCAGGGAAAGTGTCTTTTAGTCTATTGTGTCAACATCAGCAGAGACATAAGTAGGTAGTTCACTCAACTCTTTTAGGACAGTTGTCTCTTATAAGAACTGAATCAAAACAGTGCAAGAAAAATTAAGTGACATAACACCACAGAGCAGGGAACAGTGCTTAGCCTTAATCACAAGTCTCTGTTGGAGAAACATAAAAAATGCATCATTTTTTTCTTTAACAATGGATATGAATTTCTGTGCAAGAAAACAGAATAGCAATAGTAAAGTCTTAGGTTATGTCTAGCCTAAATGCTACTAATTGGTTCTACCAGCCATAATATTTTTGGCCAGATACAGCAATATTAACATGCAGTGTGGGATTACTAGTGTCAGATCAGTTAATACAGAATTTTACTTGCTCATGCAGATTTCACAGTGAATATTTTAAGTCTATAACATAAACAAGCTATGTATGCAAATGGAAAAAGTCCCTGGGGAAAAGGCTATCACTTTTTTAATACACTGAGAAAACCCATTTAAGGGAACCTATTTAAGGGGACTCATTATAATTTTTACTGCAAAATGTAAAATGCTCACAATGCTGTAGTACAGCTAGTGCTGTATTTTTCAGAAAGTAAGAAAGAACTTATCTCAAAAACGTCTTTGAAGATCTCTTCCCAGATGACCATGTTATTAAAACTGCAATGATCATCCTCATTATATAAAAACTTCTTTTATTTAAGACAGATGACATTTAGTTAAGCTGTTATTTAATTAGATGTACCTAAACAGAAAGAAAATAAAATCAGGAGAAAAAAACAAATCAATTCCATTTTCTTCCTCTCAGGGACATGCTACCATAAGCTTTGTTTAGATTTTCATATGGCTCCAAGTAGCTCTTCTGTTGTTACTTGGTGCGAAGCCTGTCAAATGGAGTGCTTCCAGAAAAGCTCTACCCAAAAGCTTTCTTTTTCTTTTTTTCTTTTTTCTTTCCTTTTTTTTCCTTCTTCTTTTCCTTTTTTTCTTTTCCTTTTTTCTTTTTCTTCTCCTTATTTTCCTTTATATTTTTCTTTTTCTTTATTCTTTTTCTTTTTATTTTTCTTTTTTTCTTTTTCTTTTTCTTTTCTTTTTCTTTTCCTTCTTCTTCTTCTTCTTCTTCGTCTTCTTCTGCTTCTTCTTCTGCTTCTTCTGCTTCTGCTTCTGCTTCTGCTTCTGCTTCTGCTTCTCCTGCTTCTGCTTCTTCTTTTCCTTTCCTTTCTTTTCAATGTTTTCTTACTCTTTGGAGTCAAACACAAGGACATAATGAAATTCATTCACATTAATAAACCCCAAAATGTGCTCACAGTAGGCAGTTTCAGTGGCTTGCTATGGCAAGATTTATGCCATTTCACTAATTCTTCATTCTTTCAGGTTCAAAATGCATATTATTATTTATACCAATTAACTTAATGACACCACAGATCCATCTGGTCAGTACATGTACAATGTATGTTTTCAAAGCACTGAGCACAGTCACTTAGCCATAACAGCTTTGAAAACTTACATCCTCTTACCACATCCACCACTGCACACTTACCCAAGAGAAATAACCCTCCCTTCTCTTCCCTCCTCTGTTCAGTGTAAGGCTTCCTGAGAAACAACTATGATCAGCTTCTTTCGACCTTAATATTGTAACTTAAGCTTTTACATCCTCATGGTTGAAGAGTGAATGTAGAAGTACTCTGTATGCATGCACTTCCTTGTAGCTTATTAATGACAGCATTTTTTCTTCTTAATATTCAGTCCATGTTCCTGTTCACAGGAAGGCTGAATGATGTAGACTGTTTCTTGAAATCTTTGCCTTGATGATTTTTTTGCAGTGAGGTACAATCAAGAAATAAAAGGCTATTTTTGAGATACTGATAGAAATAGCAGAGTTTCTTTTTTGAGCTAAAGGTAATTTGTGTATACGGCTTTCTTTGGGAATCAGATTGATTTTGTCTTGCTGTTCAGTGCTCATCTGCAAATCCTGCCAAAGGGAAGTCTGCATACAAGTCATCTTCTTCTGAAAGTTATTTCCTATTCTGAAAGTTCATTCCCACTCTTCATGTTTTTTGCAGGTATTTACTTTACAGTTTCACTCTCCCTCTCCCCCTCACCCCATGAATTATGAACCTTTTCATGCTTCTATAACGTGGAGCAAACAGAATTATTGTTAACAATATCACATACATTAAGTCTTCTGCAATGACGCGCAATCATTTTCCTACTTTTTTCCTTGAAAAGAGAGATAAGCAGAGAGTTATTAATTCTTTCTCCATTACTATTTTGGGATGAGTTTTGTAACTTATTACAAAGTATTTTGTAAGTTGCTAAACATTGCTCAGACACTTCGAAACTGTGATACAGCATGCAACTTTCCTTTTACCCTAAAAGCAATATTAAATCATATAAAATCCCCAAAGAAAGAGTAAATAACCCACTAGGTATTCTTCAGCAAAAATCAGCTGGTTTATCTGACATAAGTCTCAGATTAAAACTATGCTTAAATAAAGCAATAATTTATATTCCTGTATTTTTTCCTGGAGATAACCAGAAGCCTAGAAACAGCATACCTACACAAACTTATAATTAATGCCATATAATATATTCTTGATCAGACACACAAAGAGGATTTCCTCTGATTGAATGTCTTACATGTTAGCAGTCCTAGCTTTAAAAGGTTCCTAAAAATGCGAGCTTGGAGACATTGCTCCAACTATGCCCCTATATATAGAATCATAGAATGGTTTAGGTTGGAAGGGGCCTCAGAGATCATCTAGTCCCAACCCCCTGCCATAGGCAGATTGCTTAAGGTCTCACCCAACCTCGCCTTGAACACCTCCAGGGAGGGAGCAGCCACAACCTCCCTGGACAATCTGTTTCAGTGTCTCACCACCCTCACTGGAAAGAACTTCCTAACATCTAGTCTAAATCTCCCCTCTTCCAGTTTAAACCCATTGCCCCTTGTTCTGTCATTGCAAGACCTTGTAAATAATCCCTTCATAGCCTTCCTGTAAGTCCACTTCAGATACTGGAAGGCCACTACAAGGTCTCCTCGAAGCCTTCTCTTCTCCAGGCTGAAGAGCCCCAACTCTCTCAGCCTGTCCTCATAGGAGAGCTGCTCCAGCCCTCTGAGCATCTTCGTGGCCCTCCTCTGGACCCGCTCCAACACTTTCATGTCCTTCCTGTGCTGGGGCCTCCAGAACTGCATACAGTACTCCAGGTGGGGTCTGACAAGAGCAAGGTAAAGGGGCAGAATCCCCTCCCTTGCCCTGCTGGCCATGCTTCTCTTGATGCAGCCTGGAACTTGGTTGCTGTCTGGGCTGTGCACACACACTGCAGGCTCATGTTGAGCTTTTCATCAACTCAGACCCCCCCAGGTGCTTTTCCTCAGGGCTGCTGTCCAGCCATTCGCCATCCAGCCTGGATTTGTGCTTGAGGCTTTAAATCTGCCTGTTTCTTATTACTCTATTCTTAGCATTTGAGAATATTAAATTATTACTGGTATCAAAGGTTGAAAATTTAAGAAGGACCTTGGAATCCTTATTCACACAACCTCCATCGTACACAAGAATTCTGGATCAGGATAGTGAGCAGCTGTTCAGGTCAGCTACAGATTGATAATAGTTATTCTTTTCACAGAGGTGCTTAATACTTCTTATAAGGATCCTATTCCATTGTAAGCTATATTCATAGAGGGATAAGGAAATCAATCTCTGTCTAATGGTGGATTGCAATACAAATGTGTTGTGTTTGTTATTGTAACAGTTTAATGTCACTGCTAGCATGGCAAAGCGGGCAGTAAAAGGCATCCACTATCAATGCTCTTTTTAACTTATCCTTTACACATGATAATGTCTTTTTTCATACTGATTAGCAGTATTTGATGTCTAGCAGAATTGTTCTAATAGGGGAAACTAAATACTTCATGCAAAAACCATACAGATAATCCATGTTCCCTTAGATATACCTTAATCAAAAGCAGGCATTTCCTTTATTTATACTTTTGAGTCTATGTCTCCAGAATATTCTGTATGCAAGCAATTCTGCTGTACATCTTCTTCACTCAGTGTACCAAACAGGTCCAAACTTGTATTTTTTACAAAGAGCAGACCTCATGGCACTCATAGTTTCTGCTCTGATCAGGCTTTGCTGAACAATGCCACTGCTATTTTTTTACGTTATTGTCTCCAGTTGTTCCAATGCATAAAGGAAACTAAAATTACTCTTTCAATTTAGAAATAAAGCGAATCGGTAATTTCCAACTGTCTCAGTAGCAAAGATAACTTTGAACATGCAATTTAACTGCAATTTCATGGCTATACTCTACAAGAGACCCTTAAAAGGTTTGGAGATGTGCTCAAGGTTACTGCACTTTCAAGAAAACAGTTGCTTTTTCAAATAAACCATAAGGATCATTTTAGTATGTTTTATACTCTGTATACCTTGTGAAAATTAAGTCAAAGTACATATCCTCCTTTCTTGTGCATACTATTCAAAGCAGGCATGTTAAATTTTTATCTTAAAACATGCAGACCTTATTATGTGCTTAAATAATAAATTAAAATCTTATGCAAACATAAATTTGACATCAAGCAACTAGGGAATATTCTCTTTTGAGATATCAAACTAATAATGCAATTAAACCATGGCAGAGGACCAAGATAAGCAATTATGGACAACAGTGCCACAAAAGTGAAAATGCTTATATCTTCTTTCTTATTATGTTTACATGTATATAGTAAGAAAATAGAGAAGTGTGTGTTAGTTTAACATACATTTTGGTTTACTTTTTATGCGCATAGATATATACAGCAAAATTACTATATAATATAGGAGGAGGGAAGTTAAATTCTGTTCACAACCCGAGAAATCTGAGCTAGAAAAGAAAAGTGTGAATGATGCAATCATGGATCACAGGTGAACATACTTCTGTCCTCATAACATGAGATTTCAAAAACTCTTCTTGGAGGTTTCTGATAGTTACATGCATTGGAAATTTGTTCTTCAAGAAAATAAAACCCTAATGGACATGGAANGGCTTGTGTTCAGACACAACAGCATAATCTATTTAAAATTCTCATCATTTACAGATTAATTTATATATATATTTATTTATAAAACCAGAAAGATTTAGATGATAAGTTCCAAATCCAGTCATACATTTTCATACACTGGGGAGGGACTATTTATAAGATCTTGCAGTGACAGGACTAGGGGCAATGGGTTTAAACTGGCAGAGGGAAGATTTAGACTAGATGTTAGGAGGAAGTTCTTTACAGTGAGGGTGGTGAGACACTGGCACAGGTTGCCCAGGGAGGTTGTGGCTGCTCCCTCCCTGGAGGGTTCAAGGCCAGGTTGGATGAGGCCTTGAGTGACCTGTGCTAGTGGGAGGTGTCCCTGCCTATGGCAAGGGGTTGGAACTAGATGATCTTCGAGATCCCTTCCAACCTTACCATTCTATGATTCTATGATTCTATAATATACCATTTTTTAGGGTTGTATGAATAGCACTGGTGGAAATTGCAAAAGCAGTCCTTGACATTTTGACAGAATTTGAAGAAACACTGGATATACATGGATTTTAGTACTCTTGTGTATCAGATAGCAGAGGGTAAAGCATGGGTAAATTGAAGAGGTCTTTCCCCCATACTTCCCGCTTCCATCCCTCTGAATTTTGAGAGCATTTTCCTGCTCCTTTGACTGCACGAGGACTGTTTATAGTGAAGACACCCATTTAGAGTGATTTCCCCTCTAAATGTAGAGAGTTCATTACTCTGTGAACACAACAGAAATGGAGATCTGTGTTCACCAGCAGTCAAATGAACACAAGATGAAACAATCACTAACATCAGGGAAAACTTCTAGTGAATGGAAGATGGGTACACCAGCCTCAGTGAAGGATGGATGGATCTCACAGCTATCTGCAGTGAGTATGCTAGATTTCAAACAGAAGTATAGAAAGAAAATTTCTATGGCAGGATTCATTTCATGTTAAAGTTCTTGCCTCAGATAGATGACAGATTTTTCTATAGAGAAGAAAATGGAACATTATGATTGTGATGGGTTTAGGAGT